>CM074738.1:124150328-124165328 GCA_037367245.1 Phrynocephalus guinanensis
TGAGGCCACCGGGGGGGGGGTGTCACCTGGGTGAGCAGGGGTCTGCTCCAAAGCCACGTCAGCCTGTGGCTCGCAGAGAAAGGGGCCTGATCCAGAGCGCCCGGGGCCTCCGCAGGTGAAGCAGCCCAGCAGCGTATCCTTCTGCCCATGTCCTCTTGCCATTCTCCTTGTAGCACAGTGGCGCAGTGGTTAAATGCCTGCCCTGCAGCTAAAACTGGGCTCACGACCTGGGGTTCAGTCCCAGGTAGAGGCTCAAGGTTCACTCAGCCTTCCATCCTTCCGAGTTCGGTAAAATGAGTACCCAGCTCACTTGCGGGGGGGGGGATGTGTAGCCTGCATTACTGTGATTAAATACTGCAAACCGCCCAGAGACTACTTGAAGTGGTATGGGGTGGTATATAAGCAGAACCCATTGCTTTTTGCTTTTTGTGCCCCTTTCCTTCCCACAGCTGAGCCTCCATCTTCTGTGAGCGAAGACCCCCCGTGTGGAGATGAGGAGCTGGACGAGGAGACGGTGTAAGCGTCCTTGGAGAGGAATCCCACGGGCGGCCAGAATCCCTCGGGAGTGGAGCAGCCCCAACAGGCAGAGCAGGAGAGAGATTTTTAAAACAAACACAGAGCTTGCTGATATATAGGGTCCTTTGGAGTGGGCTGGTGCAAGTTTGTCCAGTAGGCCATTTGGTGTGGTCCTTGCACCCCAGAGGCATGGACACCTCAAGTGACCCTAACTGGTCCAGCTCCTTCAGGAAGACTTTTTTTAAAAAAAAAAATCTCCCTCTTTGCCCCTTCCTGTCTCTTCTTGCTTCCCGGGGGAAGAGTTCATTTAAAAAAATATTTGAGTGATACAGCATATTAATGTTGCCCTAATTGGTTAAAAACATTCTTTTGCCTCCCTGTTCTCCGCTGCGGATCAGATGGAGGAAGTTTTTAATTTTCCTGTTTAGTATGTGTTGTGTGTTTGTTTATTTGTGTGTGTGTGTGTGTGTGTGTGTGTGAAAAATCCCCCTCCTGTCTCCTCCCGCTTCTGGGAGGAAGTTTTCAATTTTTCTTTTCTTTCCTTCAAAGCGAGGTAGCACATAAGTGCTCTGCAATTTAAAAACCAGCAATCCTATCCTGCAAGTGTTTAATTTCCCAATATCATGGAGAATGACTAAGCTCTCTTCTTAAGCTACCTGACAATATTGGCAGATGGACAGTCACGAGCTCACTTGTGTTCCATCACAACAACCAAACTCACTGGAAAAAAACCCAAAATGGAGCGATCCTGCTCACATCAAAAAAGCGCAGGAGCTCCTGCCAGGGACCCGGAAGAGTGTGGGCAGGAATGCTTTGGGGACTGGTGGGGTCATTGCGGCAAATTACAGTGGTCCCTCAGATAACTAATTTAATTCGTTATCCGAGGCAGACCTATACCTAGAAATTGTGATTTGTTATCCGAGGCAGCCCATAGGGAAAATTCATTATCCGAGGCAGCCCTATACCCAGAAATTGTGATTCGTTATCTGAAAAAATCGTTATCAGGGGCATTCGTTATCCGAGGTACCACTGTATGTGGTGTGACTGCCGGCCAAAGGCGCAAACCTGCCTTTCCTTGCAGCGGACCAAGTAGTGGCCAAATGCCCATCTGATTGCACTCTGAGTAGCCCTGCAATCATCCTCATCATCTTAGAGCTGCAGAGCTGGAAGGGACCCCCTGGATCATTGAGTCCAGGCCCGGCCACAGAGGCCCAGATGGGGAACGAACTCCAGAGCCCTGTTTCTGTGGGCTGAAGCCACGGAGCTATCTAGCTGGTGTACTTAGGGACACGTCTAGGAACAAGGGGCTCCTTTAAATAACACCTTGGGGGCCTCATTAGAAAGTCAGGAGAGTCTGGTCTGCCCATTATCTTCTTCAGACAGAGACATTATAAAACGTGGAAAGCTGGGAAGAAGTCAGGCACACACACACCCCGGGTCCAGGAACCCTGGCTAGAGGGAGTGACCGCTCCGTCTTGGACATCAGTCTTTGCTGCAGACCCAGGGCAGAAGATGATGAGGTGATGGTCGCTTCCCCTTTCTCTAGGCACAAGCGTATTCAAGCCTACACTCCATGCATGCACGCACGCACACACACAGCCCTGACCCTTGTGCTCTCCCTCAGGAAGCACCTCTCCGCCTTGTACAAGGCTCTGGGGCCCCTCCTGCCGCAGGTGACCCAGCTGCAGAGCCACCAGGACCCCCCAGCCCACCTGATGGTGGACCTGAAGGCCAAGCTGAGAGAGCTGGGCTCCAGCATCTCCGACGCCCGGAGCAGAATGCTGAGGTACAACGTTTACCTGGTGAGTATCCGCCCTGCCCCACCCCTGGCCAGTGGCCCCTCCTCACTGCGTTCAGAGAAGAGAGGTGTCGTTTCCTGGGATCACGGTGGTTTTCCTTCCAGGGACACATGTTCGGCTGCAATTTGTGGGTGGGAGTCAAACTCAGGGCATTAGTCTTTCGCCTCCTCTACAGCATCCTGGCTCTAACGGTGCCCTCCCTTTCTCACCCACGTTGGCCCTTGCGTGAGCAAAGGAAGTGTGCCCTCCGCCAAAAGGAAGCCATCCCTGCCAATGGTTTTTGTCTGGTCACACAACACTCCCTCTCCCCCCCCCAAAAAAAATTTCCTTTTTACTTCAATGGTTCCTGTTGTTCTCCACGCAGAAGAAGAAGCTGGCGAGAGCGGTGCAGGAGAAGAAAGCCCTGATGGAGCAGCAGGCAAGGCAGCAAGACGTTGGCCCTGAGCAGGTAGGGCATCCCTCTGTGTGTGTGTGTGTGTGTGTGTGTGTGTGTGTGTGTGTGTGTGTGTGTGTGTGTGTGTCGCTCCCCCCCCTTTCCCTCTTCAGCCCACCTGGGGGCAAAACTGCCTGCCAGCCTGCAGCCCCTGAGCGCTTTCCCCTCTTTCTCTAGCCCAGCGCAAGCCCACTGCCAAGGGGGGACAGGTCTGAGGGGGAGCCAGGGAAGCCCAGCGTGGGGACGGAGAAGCACCTCCAGGTGAGCCTTGACCGGAGTGGCAGGCAAGGGGAAAGTATCGATAAAAAAGATGGCTGGAAGCGGCCCTGGGCATCCCCTGCTTTGGGGGGGGGGGGGCAGAAGCTGTCCTGATCTTTGGCAGATACACCTTATTTGTCTGTTGAAATGGCCCTGCCACCTCTCCACCCAAGATCACCGAGGTATCAAAGGACACATGTGCAAAGGCAACGAAGCAGCCTGCCCTACAGCAAAAAACATGAGCGCTCAGCTGGGTTGGCAGGCTTTATGTGAAGCACCTGGAAGGATCCCTCCTCTGCCTCAGACGGACGCAGGGAAGCAGGTGCTGCTGCTTTGTGTCTTGGGAGCCCTTCGTGATGGGTGACCCCACCCTACCCCACCCCATCCCCTCCCTTCTCCTTCTCTGCCTCCAGAGAGGGAACCCGCAGGCCCCCTCGGCTGCCGCCGTCCCAGCCCAGAGCAGCTCTTTCTTGTCCTGGCAAAGGGCTCCCTCCCGGTGCTTTGCTTAAAGCCTGCCAGCCTTGCTCGGGGCTCTTGAGCCAGGATCCAGGCACCTTTTCAGCTCCTCCTGGCATCTCCTTGTTCAGAGGAGGGTGTGAGGGGGGGTGTCATCACATCATCTGTCAGGTGTTAATGTCACATAATGGCACCCTGACGGGTGCATAATGTAAAGCAGAAGCAGCCGAGGGAAAACAAGCCATTGGGGGAGGGCTAGAAGCACCAGCGGATCTGTGCCTCTTTCTTCGGTCGGGAGAGGGAGCATAATTGCTGTGGCTTTAACAGAGGGCTTCTATCTCCTCCGGGTGGGATGCGAGCGCCAAAACAACCCGGAACAAGGGGAAACAGCTGGCAGAAATCCTCAAAGCCCCAAGGAGAGGTCAAAGCCAAGCCACGGTTGCTGAGTACCCCACACCCCTGAGGCTCAAGGTGGATAACAAGCTGTTGAGAGAGCTACAGCCCACCCGCTCAGGGGATCCGGAGGCTGAAGTGGCAGGGATGGGGGGCACCTCTGAGCTGCCATGATGGGCTGGGTCCTCTCTGGCTGTTGGTGGCGGCCCAACATGTGGGGCAGGAAGCACACACACCCTCAGGCCTGCTCTCCCTCTCGCCTGTGTGCGTGGGGGGGGGAGAAGCTGGCTTTTCTCTGGTTACCTCTCCCTATTCCTCCAGGGAAGAGCTTATCACTGTTACTTTGATCGGTCACAGCATCCTGAGTCTCCCACCCAACATGATCACCGGCCCAGTGAATGGGGGGGGGGTGCAGTCCCAGGAAAGTCCCCCCCGCCCTCCCCACAAGGTGTGCACACAAGAGGTGGGTGGGAGAGGTGGGAGGGGAGGAGCAATTTGGCCCTTGGCTTGCAGGCCACCAGCCAACAGGTGAGGCCAGAGGCCACTGAGGCGGGGGGGGGTATTCAACCAGAGCTAGGTAAACACCGGCCCCTGTAAATTAACCAACTAAATTGATTAACTAAAGCTTCAGCTGATTCACAGATGGCACCACCAATTAGCTTTTAAGGTCAGGGTGGGGTGGGGGCAGGATCACCCTGCCTGTTTTGCAGAGAGGGGCAAACTCCGTTGGTTGTGTGATGAATCTCTGTGAGTGGGGCAGGACGTCTGAGGGAACTGCCTTTCATGTAGGGCATGGAAGGGTGGTGGGGAGGTGGAGGCTAAATGCAGCCAAGGTTGTCACTTAAAGTCCACAAGTGAGACCACTCACATGCATCTTAGAGCCTTTTCACACGACCCTCTAAACTCCGCAGCAAATGGCTCCCAGCTCCGGAGCTTAAAATTGTTTCCCCACCAGCTCCGGAGTTTACAGAAAATTAAGTGCGACCACGCCCACCTAAGTGGGTCCCAGCGCACTTTTCAGGTACCTGCTCTCCGGGGGTGAAAAATCCCTGATGCGGATCTAACATAGTGGTGCCAGGCTCTCCTCGCTTCTGTTTGTTGTTGTTTTGCCCCCCGTCCCTTTAAGAGATCTGAATGCTGCCGGGAACAGAGCGAGACCGGCAGAACGGAGGTAAGCCGGCATTCTTTTCTTTCTTTTTTTCTCCCTCCCCTCACGCAGCCAGCAACCAGGAAGTGCGGAGGGGGGTGGTGACAGAGGAAGAGCGACAAACCCCTAAGATCTCTGGTCCAAATTTAAGTGGCCAGCGGATCTTAGGGGTCGTGTGAAAAGGCTCTATAATGATCTCCAGCCCATCCTTGACAAGAACACATCACTCTCCAAAGCTCTTGGTGGGAGACCCATTCTTGCCTACAGACATCCTCCCAAACTCAGACAGATAATAATGCACACAAGATTACAAAATAGACAATGGAACTAAACCTTGCCACAAATGCCGATGGCAACTCTGCCTACACATCTACTCTGGCAACACAATCACAGAACCCAACAATGTTGCTCCTCAACCAATGTGATCTATGCCATCTTTTGCCAGCAATGCCCATCTGCACTCTACATTGGACAAACAGGACAATCTCTAAGAAAACACATCAATGGACACAAGTTTGACATAAGGAACCATGATACACAGAAACCTGTTTCAAACCATTTCACTTTACCCAGACACTCCTTGAAGGATTTGAATGTCAACGTTTTGCAACAGAATCATTACAAATCAAGAATACAAAGAGAAACAGCTGAGATAAAATTCATATGCATGATGGACATACTCAAGAATGGATTAAACGTAAGTCAGGGTTTCTTGAGCCATTATCAAATGTAATGCTACTACATTGCCAGTTCAGGGAAATTTATTTCCCACTAGGACTCTTAAGGTTAAAAACAATCCCCATCCTCTCCCCACTCTCTTGCAACCCCCCACCCAGCCTGCTCTGATCTGATGTCTGGTTTCCATCTCTTAAGGAATTTACCACAGAGCCATAAAACAACACCTACCATATCAATTAAAAACACGAGACCCTGGGCAAATCCTCCTCCCTATCATTTTTACAATCCCCCCTCCCCTATCCACTGACTCTATAGGAACTTCCGACCGGGCTGACATGCAAATACAGATACTACAGCCAATGAATATTTGGTATGAAATGTATTTCCCATCACATATTATATTGCACACCTCATTCTGCTGCTATATGTCTGAAGAAATCGGCATGTAGTCCACGAAACATTACATTAAAATATGAAAGTTAGTCTTTAAGGTGCCACAGGTTTGGTGTCTTTTGTTTTTCTTTTGATTTTGCCTGGAATTCCAGGGGTGCAAGAAGGCTTTGCTGAGGTTCATCCAGAGGACAGGCTGTCCTTGTGAACAGACGTGTCCTCAGGTCATTTGCATTCCAGCGGCAAGGCCTCGTGTGTCGCACGGCTGCCCTCGGATGCAGCGGAGGGCTTTCTCTCTTTGCGAGCGCAGCTTTTCCTGTGATTAGTATTCACATGGAGACGCCTCTGAGTTGAATGAGCCGTGGAAAGCAGGTTTCCTTCACGCTGGTGGGAAGGGCAGCCAGTCTCCAACCAATGCGGCAGGCTTGCAAAGGCCCTCCTTCTGCCCAGGTTTCCTCGGAGCAAAGGGGAGGAAGCGAACAAAGCGGGACCTCCCAAGAGTCCAGAGTTACAGAGCGCTCCTGTTCTCCATCTCTAGTCAAAGCCAGCCGAGGCTTCATTTTAGCTTTTGCGTAAGACTGCAAGACGAACATACTGCCCACGGGCTGAACATGAGTCAAGGAAAATCTGCTCTTGCTTGTGCCCCGAGTGCAGGACACACAACGTTAGGCTCTCAAGGTACAGGAAGGCTGGTTTCAGTTGAATATCAGGAAAGACTTCCTGACTGATGGAGCAGTACAATAATGGAACCCATGACTTCAGGAGGTGGTGTAGGCATTCAAGGTAAATGTGGACAACCACCTAGCAGGTATTCTTGGATTTGGACCCCTGGCTTGAGCAGGGGTTTGGATTCGATGGCCTTGTAGCCCCTTCCAACGCTATTATTCTGGGACTCTCTCACTCTAAGGCAAAGGCTTCTCAATGTCAACCCAAGTCTACCATGCAGGTCCATGGAAAGCAGTGCCTCCCTCTGTTTCACTGTGGTCACATCCTCACCTGGAATTCTGTGCCCAGTTCTGGGCACCATAGTTTTAGAGGGTACCGACAACTGGGACATGACCAAAGGAGAGTGACCAGGACATTTGAAGGCTTGGAGATGAAGCCCCATGAAGAACGGCTGAAGGAACTGGGGTTGTTTCTGTCGGAGCTTGTATTTTACAAAGTTGGTGTTGAGAAGACGTTACTGGGTGAAGCAGGTTGGTGTAATAAAGCAGTTAGTTCTGGAAGGCACTGAGCCTCACCTAGGTGTTGGATAATAAAAGGAAGCAAGGCAGCGGCCAGCAAGAAAGGGAGAAGGGGGCTCTGCTGGATGGACTGCCTGAATGAAGGACTCCTTGTGCTGATGCGAAGTTTGAAGGTAATTTAAGAAGGGCGAGAGAATGATGAAGAAAACACTGAAGGGCTTGTAAATACATTGAAGTAGCATATTATACCGAAGAAGTAGTGAAGTGAACTGTGCTTAAATATACCTGTAAATAAATTCTGTTTCTCAAAATAAACAATTACTGCTGCAGCTCTGCTCCAAACGCAAACCTCAGCAGTTTCCTTTGGAGAAGAGGAGAGCGTAGGAGGAGGTGACAGGACAGCCAGCGCCCTCTTCAAATCTCCAAAACAGAAGATTTCTGCTAATCTTGGGGAAGAACTGACTGGTTGTAAGGGCCATTTGACACTGGGATGGATGATCTCAAAGAGTGTTGGAATTTCACTCATGGCAGGTTTCCGAACTGAACCCGCCCCCCATTGCCACACAAGCTGTAGCTCCCGATTTCCTGCTTCAAGAAGAGCCTCGTGGCACAGTGGTTAAATGCCTGTCCTGCAGGTGAAACTGTGCTCACGACCTGGGGTTCAATCCCAGGTAGCCGGCTCAAGGTTCACTCAGCCTTCCATCCTTCCGAGGTCGGTAAAATGAGGGATCCAGCTTGCGGGGGCAGGGCAATGTGTAGCCTGCACACTGTAATTAAAAAAACTGTAAACCACCCAGAGACTACTTGAAGTGGTCCGGGGCGGTGTATAAGCAGAACACTTGGCCTTTTTTTTTTTTTTTTTGCTTTTTAAAATTTATTTTAGAGTATTTTTACCCCGCCTTTCTCCTTGGAAAAGGACCCAAGGCGGCCTCGATGGCCTACCTCAGAAGGACACATCGTGTCCAAGTCCCCTATGTGGGAATAGGCGCGGTATATAAATGTGAAAATAAATAATAAATAAATAAATAAATAAGTGCACAACATGGACATCTGTTTCCCCCCCATAACTTAGAAGTGTTGCTTACTTGGGCTCCAATCTCTTTTAAAGCAACCCAAACCCCCAGTTTGGCTTTACAAAGCTTGGGGAAACAGCCTTGCTGGCTGGAGGATTCTGGACTCTGTAGTTCCGAAAAGTTCCCATGCTCTCCTCTGTCAGTTTTGATGACAAAAGTGTGAAACCCACTCATCTATAAAAAGAACTCCTTACTAAATGGAATACGTAAACCCGTCAGGTATTGCCGTCAGCGCTGAGTTTTCACACTTCGTCTGGGTGATGTATAGCGAAAATATAGAAGGGTGGAAGAATATATGAAGCAACCACCTCCAGGCAATGTGTTCCACCGAGACACATTCTTCCTTTGTTAATATGGTAAGCCCAGTCATAATAATAATAAAAAAGAGTGGAGGAGGGAGAGAGGAAATGAAAGGAAAACACTGCCATTGCTGAGAGGGAGAGGACACCCCACCACCACCCATATCAACCTTCTGTGATCAAACAGCTCTCTTTCAATTGAGAACGTCTTTCTTGGACAGTTACTTCACGTCCTTCCTTGTTCCGCGACTAGTTTTGTACCGTGACAGTGTTGGTCACGATCACGTGGTTTTGTCTCTGTTTAGTCCCTGTCTCCGTTTTCTTACGGTTGTGATAACTTGTCTCGTGACAACTGTTACTTCACGGTCTTGTTCCGTGACAAATTCTGAATTTGTCTTGCTTTCTTAACCCTTTTTTAAAATATCGTAAATAATACTTTTTTGATATTTCCATTTACTGGTCTTCCGGGATTTACATGTCAATGCTACAGAATTTTCAGTACTTTCTTTAGTGAATATTTGTGCTGCATGGTGTGTTCCATAGGAAAACTAATCTCGAATGCCGCTTCAGCTGCTGACCACTAGGTGGACACTGGTTGTTGCGTGACAGTTGTTACCACATGGTCCCTTGTCTTGGAACAGGAACTGGGAACAAACTGTGACAAGTGAATACCCCAACCCAGCTCCAGGTACAGTATTGTTGCACTTAGGGCGTTTATACACGACCCCTAAGCTCCGCTGCAAATGGCTCCCAGCTCCGGAGCTTAAAAATGTTTCCCCACCAGCTCCGGAGCTAACAGAAAATTAAGTGCGACCACGCCCACCTAAGCACGTCCCAGCGCACTTTTCAGGTACCTGCTCTGGGAGAGTGAAAAATTTTAATGCAGAGAGTGCCGGGCTCTCCTCGCTTCTTTTTGTTGTTGTTTTTTTGCCTCCCGCCCCTTTAAGAGGAACCAGGAAGTGATGGGGGGGTCGGAGCAACTTCCACCGGCACTCCGGAGGTAAGAGTGCATTCTTTTCTCCCTTTTTTTCTCCCTCCCCTCACGCAGACAGAACAAGGAATTGCGGAGGGGGTGGGATTGCAGGGAGAGTGACAAACCCTCAAGATCTCTGGTCCGAATTTAAGGGACCAGCGGATCTTAGGGGTCGTGTAAAAAGGCCCTTAGCACCTGCTCTGGGGGCATGGTTGAGACAAATTTCAGCTGTTGCGCGATGGACGTGAAGTAAGATTTTTTTGTACCGGTCCAAAGCGCAACACTTACAGAGACAAAACAGATGTGAAGTAACTGCCTTTTCGTCATTCCCCAACTTACAGCAATCCTATAGATAGCAAGGGGCATGAATCAAAATACCAACTGAGATGTTTGCCAAAAATACTGGCTCGTTGATTCGGATTCGTCAAAACCAACAAACCAGAACAAACTTCAATCAATGAACTTCTAAAGGGATTTTCGGTCCAGTGGTTCAGTTATGCCCATGTTCTTCCCCCTCGTCGCCACGGCCTCCTCCCCCCCCAATTCCCTTCCTGCGGCCCCCACCCCCTACCTGTTACTGGCACTTCCGCCGCCATCATTGTCCTTGTGGGAGCAGTGTGGCTTTCTGGGGGCCCAGGCGCTGCCTTCTGTGCATGCTCTGGGGTCCCAGCTGGACTCCCTGATCAACTAGGACCCTGGCGCATGCGCAAAGCCCAGCTCACAGTAGCCAAGCTGCTATCTCTGCCCATGTGGGTCCCTCTCAGCTAAAGGATGCTGGGCCAATATCTATGAAGATGTTGGTGGTGGTGGTGGTGGTGGTGGTGGATCAGGAGGAGGTGGCGGCATTATATATTAGGGAGGCAAGGAGGAAACTGGAAAGGGAGCATCCAGGTAGAAGAGGGGGTAGGTGGTTTAGTTCTCTCCCCATTGCCCCAGGACTAACTTATTTTTTAAGTGATTCATTATTTATTTTTTGTTTAATTTTTAACGTTCAGAAAGTTTGTGGTTTGAGGATAGCCACAGATCCCCTCTATTAACACTCCCCAAAGGTTTCCTTCTCTCTTTGTAGCTCTGCTCAGGCCTTGTCGGCAAAGAGCCTCGGCTTCCTTAACAGAGTCAGCTTGTACGATATATAAATAGACGGCATGTGAGGTCTTCTTCCTGCTTCTTGGTTCGGCTTTGCACAACGTTCTCTCGCCTTTTTCTGCTGTGTTCCGTTTTCTTTGGAGATGCATTCAGTGGAAGGCAGAGAGCACTCCTCCTCCTCCTCCTCCTCCTCCTCCATGCCCCCCGGGGGAAAAATTACATAAAATATAAATCCTTCATTCTTGGTGGTTTTCCGAGTCTCACCATTAGAGATGGGCACGACTTAGCCGTATTCCCGTTTCCGTTTCCGTTACTCGTATCCGTTACTCTACGGAAACGGTAACGGGAATTACTCCGCCAGAATTCGAGCTCGAACTGACGAACGAACAATTTGGTCTGATTTGTCGTGCTCGTTACTTGCATCGCGGCGATCGCGCAATGGCAAGCGGCACAGAAAAAAAGTTTTTAAAAGTTAAAAAAAAAACCGATTCCCGGCCCTAAAAGTAGGCGAAAACTGTCTGAGGGCACCTACCAGGCCAGAAGGGTGTTTTATTTTGGGGGGGGGGGTTCCCCGCCCCCCTCTCCTTGGCTATTGCTACTGCTGCGCTGCTGGTACCAGGCTGGGAGGGCGCATCCATTTGCCATGCAGTGCGGGGGATCCAAAATGGCGACCGCAATATTTTTTTTGAAATCGTTGCCCAAAACCCCACCAAAGCACCACAGAAACATGTGAAAATTAGCTATTTTAAATGCTTGAATTTTTACAGTAGCAGCAGTGGGTTTTTCTTGCAAAAAAAGAGTCTCCGTTGATTTTATTTTATTTTATTTTATTTTATTTTATTTTATTTTATTTTATTTTTTTACACCTGCACATTTGCAATGATGGGCTCGCCCATGGGAGTAGACCATGCAAATTTTCCACCAATCGCATGGCCACTTGGCCAGGTTGACCACAGAGACTTCCGGGATGTGCCAATCGGGCATAAACAGCCCACTAATCGTAGCCCAAACCCGAACCCTAAGCCTAACCCATACGCCACTACACTGTCCTTCTAAGTGGGTCAGAGAGGTGCACCCCAATACTCACCCTAACCTCACCCGTAACTAGCCTAACCCTAGCCCTTGCGCTAACCCGTCTTAACCCTAAGCCAGATCTACTTTCATTGCACTACATGCAAGTACGTGAGACACAGCGGGTGCAAAGAGTCTGCCAGTCCGTCACTTGTGGCTCTGGCTGACTCCTGCAGCTCCCTCCAGGAGCCTGCTACCCCCCCAAACCAGTACTAACGACAACGAAAAAACGAAAAAACGAACCGACTAATTTTTGCGAAATTTCGCGAAAAACGGAAACGAGCCAAAACGGACTGCCTCCGACACACGACAACTCGAAAACGTCATTTTCCCTAGTCGTGCCCATCTCTACTCACCATGCTGAGACTCCTCCCCGAGACTTTCTTCTGAACTAACTAGATTTCAGGTTTTTCTGTGGTCTCTCCCCCCATTTTTGTTTTTTGTCTCTTCTGTTGTGCCAAAAACAGCCCCATGATATTCAGGTGACTGTCCTGTTCCAGTGAATCCTGTGGACGGCAGGCCCTCCTCCATTCTGTCTGGAAATTGTTATCATTTCTTCTTTGGGGAGGGGGAGAAGATTTTCAAAAGGCCAGCCCTTGTGTAGAGTTTTCAGCAAGGCTAGTCCCGCTGAGTTCTGCTGGAACCCAAAAGAACCAATAAGGAGTCCAACAGGAGAGAGATCCAGAAGAAAATGCTGATTTTATTGAGCCCAATAAAAAAACAGCAGGCGAACACCCCAACCAGGACAGTGCAGAGATGTTCCGCCCCAAAGACAAAGATGGAACCCATTATATACCTCCCCCTATCCCTCCCTCCAAGGTGCACGCCTCCCTCGGGGGGGGGGCAATCTTTGGGAATGTCCAATAGGTGCAGTCCAGGGGCTGGTCCAGGGGTGGCCCTAGGCGGTCCCGGGGCGGTCCTGATGATCCGGAGCTGGGCACCTGCCCAGGTGTGACTGGCCTAATCTGTCCCTTAATGGGCCATCAAGGGTGTGACAATGGTGAGGGGGAAACTGAGTATTGTCCAAGGGCCTGGGTAAACATGGGGAAAATCAGTAAATCAATGGGGGGAAATCAGGGAGTCAATGGGGCAACCAGAGAGTCAATAAGATAAGCCCTGAGGCTGCCAGACAGTTCCTGAGAGGTGTTGAGTTGAAACAATGAGATGCTTCTAGCTGACAATAATCTGGGGTGCAGCTGTGGTGAGACGTGCAGGAACCGAGGATGAGCAATGGAGTCGACTTCTGGAAGATGCAGCCTTTGTGTGGAGTCGCCATGATGTCTTCCTTCCCTTGCCATGAGCCCATGCCCGAGATGGTGGAGGCCCAAGAGGCATAGAGCAGGATAGGAACTCATTTAAAGCACACCCAGGGTGAGTGGGGTAAAGGGAGGAGAGCAGGAGAAAGAGAGAGTGGAGGGGAGAGAAAGAAGGACAAAGGAAGAAGAGGGAGAGGGAGGGAGAGAGAGAGAGAGAGAGAGAGAGAGAGAGAGAGAGAGAGACTAAGGCTAGCTGGGGTCAATGACCAGGGCCATGATACAGACAAGATAAGGTAATGGAGGTGAGCTGTGGGAGGAAAAAAAGGGCATCCCTTCGGGTCAGAGGATGGTTGCTTTAAGACATCCTCTCATGAGCCAAGAGCATGGTGGGAATAAATCATCAGCCCGGGAAGATTCTCCTGGGCTGCGTCTCTGGCTGCTTTAAGGGTTAAAAGATAGTGTCCAGTTTGGCCAAGGAAGGGTTAACCAAATTTGCTAGCAAGGGACTTTTGCTATCCCTCAGTGGAAACCTTTGGAACGGGGAAAATAAGTCTCCAATGATCTCGTAATTATCTAGACATTGACGAATGGGGGGCGCTGATTGGCTGAGGCGCGCAGGCAGTTTTATCTTTAGTACTCCTGCTGTTTTATGGAGTCTCCGCGGAAATGAACTGCCGCGGTTATCTGGATACAATGCAACCGGTCAAATTGACTGCAAATTGGTCTTTTCTGCCACCCAGGCTCCCGGATCTGCCGGCAATGCCTCAGCCATCGCAAGCGGCGGCAAATGTATTTTCCCCGATATCTCGGGAACGGAGTGGAATTTTAGGACCGGGTTAAAAGTGTGGTGCTTATGACGGTGTGGGCCAGGTGCGGGCGGTCCCGAGAAGTCTTGGAACTACTCCAATTATTAATTATAGCCTCCACTACAACTTTTCACTTGGAGGGACCAAGACAGCCTTCCAACTGAAACAATCCGTTCCCCTCCCTTCCAGGCTTAACGGTGCTATCCTTTTCAACCTTTAGGGAGCCCTCTGGGTCCCGGGGAACCCATATTGTCGCTACTCACCCTTGTGTTGCTGCCGCCTTCAGGGCTGAACCCAAAAGTGCCTGCCTGGCCAGGGCTCCATGCCTTCCAAATCCAGCTGCCAGCAGACCACAGCCATGGTGTGTTTCCTTGGAGAAAACAGCCGCAGCAAGAGGTGGCCAGGAGACGGGCCGGTGGCAGCCGTGGGCCTCTTGTGACCAATGCACTTCCTCTCCTTCAGGACGACCCAGCATAGCCACGGGAGAGGAGAAGGGTGCAACCAGCAGCGACCCCGGTGCAGTGGTGGTGATGCGGTGGCTGCTGCTCCAGCCAGGTGTAACACCAGGCAATGTCCGTCCCCCCCCCGCCAGGAGGAGGCGCAAAGGCCAGCTGGTACCCAGCTCCAGCCGCAGCCGGCCAGGTGCCACCAAGGGAGCTTTACGAGCGCTCTCTCCCACCGAGACCTGCCTGTGCTCCCCACTCTTCCCAGGGAGGGAGACGGAAGGCTTTTGCCCTGAGGGAGCTCTGGAAAGTACAGACCTTCTTAGCAGCAGACCCCTGGCTCTGGAACTTTCTCTCCCTCCTGAAATGTGCCTGCTGGGAATATCCAAGCAAGCATTAAAAATGTCGTCATTTAAGCAGGCTTTCCCTGAGTGCGGGACAGAGGTCCAGTGAGCTATCTTGTGGTCCTCAAGGTTTATTTCGCCTCTGCCCTTCTGAGTTAACTGCTTGTTTGTTTATGTTGCTTTACATTAGTTTTGCTTAATTTTGATGTTGGCATGGTACTGCTGATTTTTCTTTTCATTTACTGTAAATGTCTTGTCATGTAGATCATCCTGTTGTCCATCGCCCAGAGTAGCCTTGCAGCTATATAGAAATCTAATGAGCAAACAAACAAACAAAACTTGACCAGTGTCCCTGCTGGAAGGGAACAGGCCTGGGAGGATGGCAGGAAGCAGCC
>CM074738.1:124767828-124961070 GCA_037367245.1 Phrynocephalus guinanensis
AAATTCGGACCAGAGATCTTAGGGGTTCCTGCTCTTCCTCTGTCCCCACCCCCCTCCGCACTTCCTGGTTGCTGGCTGCCTGAGGGATGGAGAAAAAAGAAAGAAAAGCATGCCTTCTTACCTCCATTTTGTTCCGGGCAGCATTCAGATCTCTTAAAGGGGCGGGGCGCAAAAAAAGAACAAACAGAAGCCAGGAGAGCCCCGCACTCACTATCCTTACACCGGATCAAATATTTGTCACATCCAAAAAGCAGGTACAAGAAAACTGCTGTTTGGTCGCGCTAAAGTGGGCGGGGTCGCACTTAATTGTCTGCAAAGTCCGGAGCTGGTGGGTAAACATTTTTAAGGTCCAGACCTTGCAGCCATTTGCGGCGGAGCTTAGGGGTCGTGTATAAACGCCCACTGTGAGGCGCTCCAGAGGGATCTCTTGACACTCGGAGAGTGGGCAAACCAGTTGCAAAAGAACTTCAACATTAGTAAGTGCAGAGTGATGCACGTTGGGGCAAAAAAACCCCAAACCCAATTACATTTATAAACTGATGGGGTTTGAACTCTCTGCAACAAACCAGGAAAGGGACCTTGGTGTCCTGGTGGACAGCTCAATGAAGGTGTCAACCCAGTGTGCCTCAGCAGTGAAAAAAAGCAAACTCAATGCTAGGGATCATGAGGAAGGGTATAGAAAATAACTCAGCCAGTGTTATTTTGCCTCTTTATAAATCTATGATGAGGCCCCATCTGGAGTATTGTGTCCAGTTCTGGTCACCATACCTCCAGAATGATATTATGGGAGGGCAACCAGAATGATTCGGGGACTGGGACACCTTCCTTACCATCTGAGGCTGTAACGTCTGGGCCTCTTCACTCTTGAACGACAGTACCTAAGAAGTCATCTGATTGAAGCTTATCAAATCATACATGGTGTGGACAAAGTAGATAAGGAAAAACTGTTTTGCCTATCACACAACACTAAAACTAGGGGGCGCTCCATAAAACTTTTGGGTGCTAGATCTCAAACCAATAAGAGAAAGCACTTTTTCACCCAGAAACTGTGGAACTCCCTGCCAGAAGAAGTGGTGACAGCTGTCAGCCTTGACAGTTTTAAGAAAGGAATGGACAAGTTCATGGAGAACAAGGGTACCAATGGCTATCATGATGGATGCCTAAGGACAACCTCTGGGTTGGAGAGAGAGGCAGGAGATCTCCCAATGCCATTTGCAGGGAATCGTAAGCAGGTGAAGACATCTGCTGGGGAATACCCTGAAGCAAATGGTGAGCCACTGCGTGAGACAGAATGCTGGACTGGACGGGTTATTAAGATAGACTGCCAGTCCATAGATTGATGCTGCGAAGGCTTTAATGTTGACTTATGCCCTGGAGGTCATTTCATGGACCTGTTGAGGGTACACCCTTGGTTGCAAAATCTTCTGCCCCTTCCCTGGGCAGCCCCAAAAGGGACTTGGGGGTGGTCCCCGCCCAATGGCTTCCCTGGTCTCCTGGCAGCCCCTAGGGAGCGTCAGGAGAAGGCCCCACGCCAGGCTTCCTCTCGTTTTGTGTGTGCGTGTGTGCGTACCTCCTTGATAAGGCTCTGCGGAGTCCTTTTCAGTTCTGGACCCACCGAATCGAGTCCTTCTTCCCCTACCAAGTCCTCGGAGCCAGAGGTGGCCTGGCTTGTTCTTAGACAGCCGTAGGATGCCAAGCTCCCCTTTGCATGGCTGCTTCTGGAGGAGACCACTCTCATTTCTCCAGGGGACATCATATGCCGGCAGCCTCGCAGTGGTTTTGTGGGTGAGGCAGGTAAACGAAGCTGAGCCAGGCGAGGAGGCAAGAGGCAGGTCAGGCCCTCCAGGGGACAAGGGGCCATGATGGAGGGAGGAGGGGGGGAGATGAAAAGAGGTGGGATTGAAGATGGCCAGGGTACCACCACCACACGGGCCACTTCGGTGCCCTGCTCACTGAGCTGCAGATGGCATGCAGTCGATTCCCGAGGGCACAAGGGCCAAGCAGCAGCCTAGGGCAGGAGGTCTCCCATGAAACCGGCTCGGATGCAAGGTGCCACCAAACTCCTCTCTCTCTCTCTCTCTCTCTCTCTCTCTCTCTCTCTCTCTCTGTCACCTTAAAGAAACCAAACCATTATGGAAACCCACATTAAAGGTGGCTGCTGCTGTTGTTGCTTCCTGCTGGAAGGCTGTGTCTCCCTTCGGGCAATTCCTGAGCATTGAACGCTGTTCAGTTCAGTGCCCAGTGCATCACAGAGAAACGTCCCTATTATGATTGGAGAAGCCTTTGTGCTTTTTTTTTTTTTTTGCGTGCTGAAATAGTGGTGCAACAAAATGTTCTTTTGTTACACAGGAATATCCGCAGCCATTTACTGATGCCTTTGATGGCAGATTTCTATGGAACAACCAGGAGGGAAGAAATACATCCCATTCTTAGCCTGTTGGAAATGGCCCAGAGCTGCCCGGCAGGACTTCTGGGAAGAAGGGGTGGGGGTGGGGTGGACTCCCCCAAGATCCCATTACAGCCTTAAGGCAACCAGGCCTTCTTAGGGGTGCCCCCCCCTTTCCTGGGGGGGGGGTTTGACTCTCTGTTTCTTCTTTCTAGTCTCGCTTCAGGACCCTGAAGGCGCTGAGGAGATGCCTGCTTGTGCTCCCTCCTGCGTGCTGAGGCCCTTCCATGGGTAGCTTCACCGCTGCGGGGCCCCGGAAGAGAACAGCCCACCATGGATAGCCCTGCCAAGCTCACCGGAGAGACCTTGGTGGTCCATCACATCCCGCTGGTGCATTGCCAGGTCCCTGACCGGCCGTGCTGCTCCTCCGCCAAAAGGACCAACCCCTTCTGCCAGGCTGACCTGGCGGTTGCCCGGACCAACTCCCAGCTCGAGCGGGACCTCCTGCAGGTGGACTCTTTGGTCTACAGCAACTGCCTACAGCAGCTCGTTCCGGATGCCGGTCTGGCCCCATGGGCGGAGAGCCCGGAGGAGCGCGAGGGCCATCCGCCTGGGGACCCGGCCCTCCCGGTCACCCACAAGCGGCGGCAGAATCCCTTCCTGCTGCACGAGCGCAAGGAGGAGGCGCTGGAGCTCTACCAAGAGGACCCTCTGGAGGAGCAGGCCTTCCACCTGCACAGCCGCAACAAGCCCGCCTTCCACCTGCACGAGATGGCCCTGCCCCCCTTCCGCCTGCACGACGGCGGCGCCCACCCGGTGGTGAAGCCCTGGAGCGCCGCCAGCCGCCTGGACGTGGCCGAGGGCCAAGAGGACAAGCGCGCCAGGGACCCCCTCGCCTCGGAGAGCATGGAGCTGGACGAGTACAGCTGCCCCCTGGGGACCCGGGCACCTTCTCCTTTGAGCAGGAATGGGCCGACGACGCCGACGACGAACTGATGGCCCACCAGGAGGAGGCGAGCGGCAGCCGCACGTGCAGCTGCTCCAGCTCCGAGTTCCGGCGCTGCCGCTGCTCCAGCCTCTCCAGCCAGTCTGAGCCGCTGGACCAGCCGATGGGCGACGCCAGCGACTCCTCCTGCAACAGCTCCGACGGCGTCCTGGTGAACTTCAGCGCCCTCTACCACAAGATGAACGGCCACGGCCACCCCAACCTGAACTCGGGCCACCTCTCCTGCGGCTCCTCCTCCGGCAGCCACTCGGAGGAGGCGACGACGGGGGCCTTCTACCTGGACCTGCACTCTTCTCCTTCCCCCGGGGACCCCAAAACGTCCGGCCAGTCCCAGGACCCGGAGGGCTCCGGGAAGGCCTGCAGGTGCCGCCGCCGCCACCCCTCCTCCCCCGTCCTGGACGCCAACTGCAACTCCTACCCGTCCCTCTGCGACCCGTGCGCCTCCGAGGGCTCCGACCTCACCGCCTGCTTCCAGAGCCAAGCACGGCTAGTGGTGGCCACCCAGAACTACTACAAACTGGTCACCTGTGACCTGTCCTCCCAGTCCTCCCCCAGCCCGGCAGGCTCCTCCATCACCAGCTGCTCGGAGGAGCCCCCCAAGGGCAGCCCTGTCCAGCCCACGGAGTACTACCTGTTCCATCAGCCGGGGCCCCCCTCCCAGGAGGAGGAGAGCGACGACACCGGCGGCGGCGGCGGCTCCCGGGCGGCGGAGTCCCAGGGGGAGGCGGAGAAGGCGGCGGCCATCGAGGGACAGGTGTACGTCAACGTCTCCCCTCCCGCCGCCCTCTCTGGCGGGCGGCAGCGCTCCCGCAGCTACGACCGCCACCTGGACCGCAGCCCCACCGGCCGCCTGGGCTCCCTGGAGCGCCTGCTGAGTTGCCCGGTCAAGCTGGGCGAGAACCCCGGCGCGGCGGCGGCGGCGGCCCCCCAGGTCTCCCCCGGCGGCGGCGGCGGCAAACGGCGGGTCACCTCCTTCGCCGAGCTGGCCAAGGGCCGCAAGAGGAACGGCTCCTCCCCGCCGCTCCGGGCCAGCGGGGGCTCCTCGCTGGAGTTCTCGCCGAGCCCCCCGGAGGGCCAGAAGGAGGGCCGCGACGCCTCCCGGCATGACTGGGCAGCAGCACGACACTGCCACAGCCTCCCGCCGATGCCCTCGGCCCCCTGGAAGGACCCGGCGCCCAAGGAGGCGCTGCTGCCCCACGGGCCCCTGGAGAGCCCCGAGCAGCAGCCCTTGTTCTCCGTGCCCCCGGAGCCTGGGGCCGGCGTCGGCAGCCACCCTGCGCAGAGAGACGTCCGGGCCAGAGCCGACGGTAAGAGCGTGGACTGCCCCCCCCCGGCCCCTCGCACGGCCTCCCACAGGGCACTGGGCTGGGGCTGGGGTGGGCGCAGCAGAGATGCCCAAGACCCGGGGGGGGCGGGGGGGGCTCGTGGCCATCCAAACCCTGGCGCTGTCCTTAGCCACCCACGCCTGGCTCCCTTGGGCGAGCGGAGGGGATGCAGGTGGGCCGGAGGGAAAAGGGGGAAAGCTGCAGATGCTGATCCCGCCCGCCCCAGCTCGGAGCCTCCTTGCGGGAACCTTCCTCCGGACCAGTGGCGCGCCTGTTGGGGATGGGCGTGACGGCCCCTGCCTGGTCCAGGGAAAAGGCGTGTGTGTGTGTGTGTGTGTGTGAGAGGGGGGGGGTGGCACCTGTGGCCCAAGTCGGGCAGCCGGTGGGGGGGGGGCGTCGAGGGGGGTTTGGTTCCCCCGCCCGCTCTACCCTCTCCCTCCCGGGCTCTCTGTCTCCCCCTGCAGGCGGCGCCGCGGACGGCAAGGTGGTGCGCTACAGCAAGGACCAGCGCCCCACCACGCTGCCCATCCAGCCCTTCGTCTTCCAGCACCACTTCCCCAGCAGGGCCGCCAAGGCGCGCCCCCGGCCCGGACACTTGGCCGCCGCCGCCGCCGCCGCCGCCAGCCTCTCGCAGCTCTACGGCCGCGCCGCCGCCGCCGCCGCCGCCTCCCAGGCCGCCGCTTCCTCGGCCGACCAGCCTCCGCCGCCCATCACGGCGGGCGGGCTGGGGCAAGGGCGGGCGCGCTCGGCCGACGGGGCGGCCGCCTTGGGCGACGGAGGGGGCGCGCCCAGGCCCGTCCCGGAGACCACCCGCCCCTCCCCGCTGGGCAGCTACTCGCCGGTGCGCAGCAACCACGGGCCCTTCTTCCAGCGCCCGGAGCCTTCCTCCCCCTCCCCCTCCCCCTCCTCCTCCTCCGGCTCGCCGGCGCCCGAGAGCCACCCGCCCCGGAGCAGGTCGTGCCCCGCCTCGGCCAGCCTCCTCCTGCCCGCCACCGGGATCTCTCCGGCGGCCACGGGCGCCGCCACGCGCCGGGACCCCCCGCGGAAAGCCCAGCCGGAGGGGCCCCCGCCGCCCTCGGCCAAGCCCGCCCCGCCGGAGCCGCTCGTGCAGGAGGACGCGCCGCCCGCCTGCCCGTGCGCCCTGGGAGCCCCCGAGCCGCCCCAGTGGAAGGAGGCCCTCGGCGTGGGAGCCCCCAGCCCCATGCTTCCCCGGCCCCTCAACGGTAAGTAGGGGTGGGGGGCGGGGCGGGGCGGGGTGGGGGCAAAATGAGGGCTGGGAGGTTCGGGGCTTGGCAGGCGCTTCCCGATCCCTCCCCCTCCCCCTTCCCCCCACGGCAAGGCCGGCTGCCACCTGAGACTGAGCCCAGAGAGAAGCCCAGGCCTGGAAGCGGGGTGGGGGTGGGGGGTGGGGGGTGGGGGTGGCCTCTCCCTTGGGCAGGGATCTCCGTGTCATCTGCGCCCCCTTCTTCTACTCTGCTTTGGAGTACCTCCCTCGGGCCCTTCAGGGGAGGGCTTTGCACACACACCCTGGGGGCATCTTCAGGAAACCCCCATGCCCCCCCTCGAAGCTCCCTCCCCCCCTCTGCTTGGCTTTGGGTGGCCCCTTGCATATGGCTGCTCTTCCCTCAAGGATGCCCTTTCCTGGTCCAGATTCTTCCCTGCTCCCCGCCTGGGAGGCAAAAGGCTGATGGTTGGTCACTCACAGCCCCCCCTCTCTCTTTCTCTTTCTCTCTCTCTCTCTGCGCCTGCCCTCCTTGCTCCCCCTCCCCACTTGCCTCCCCTCTGGGACGGGCCAGCCAACCACCTCTCTCCGCAAGCACTCAAGTGGCGGGAGTACCGGCGAAGGAACCCCCTGGGCAGCCTGGACCGTGTCTCCCAGCGGCTGATGGGCAGCCTGGACGGGAAGCCGATGGAGGGCCAACTCCCGTGGCGGAACCCCGTCTTTGACTTCCCGGGGGCCTTGACTGTGGGGCGTGCCAGCTGCAGGCTCAACGGTGCGCTGCTGCCTCTGCCTGATTCTTTCCTGGGGGCAAGGGGGGGAGTCACAGCAGGCATCCATGTGCATCCCCTCACAACCCCCAACAGCTGTTGGGTCGGGAGTGGTGGTGATCAGTCCCCTCTCTGCAGTGGGGTCAGGGTTAGGGTGCATCTCTCTTTCCTGTGATCTGGCATCACAAGGCCACTTTTTGCAAGGGTGGTGTGTTAATGGGGGGAGGGGGAGACTGTCCGTTTGGCCCTTTAAGGTCGGTCTGCCCTGCCCCCCTGTCCTGTCCATGTGCGCCCCTCCTCTTCCCGGTCCTCATTAGCCTTTGGAGGAGCAGGGTGTCTTTTGGAGGAAGGGGTGGCCTTCATGGAGCCAATCAGCATGCCAGCCTCATGCAGGATCATCCGCAAAGATACCTCCCAGGGCCCACCTCCCCCCTTTTTCACCCCAGCCCTTTCATTGCAGGGCACTTGATGAGACCACCGCCACTCAACTGCTCCGACTTCTTCCCGGACTACTTCTCCTTGGCTGAAAAGCCCCCAGCTGAATTCTGCCTCTCCCCAGATGGCAACACAGAGTCCGTCTCCATTGATCTGGTGCAAAAGAAAGGTCAGCTCCCCCAGGGCAGCTCTTGGCTGGCACCGTGTCCCCCTGCAGGCGCTTTTGTGGGGAGGGAGCCCTTTGTGGAGCCCTTCGGGAGGGTTTTCGGCCACGTTTGTCTTTTCGCCCGGGGGTTGTGGGTGGGTGGGCTCCGCTGCCCAGCTGAGGCAGGGCCGTCATCCCCCCTGCTCCTTTTCCTGCTCACCAGGCCTCGTCAAGGCAATCAACATGGCTGTGGATCTAATTGTGGCACATTTTGGGACCAGCCGAGACCCTGGGGTGAAGGTAAGGCCGGCGGCCCCTTTACGACCTGTCTTTCCTTCTGCCCCCGGCGAGGTTGCCGGGGGGGGGGGACAGTCCTGCCCATCCACCCGTCTGTCTGTCCACACAGCGGCAGGCCCTTGGCTGGATCTGCCCTTGAGAGCATGGCTGTGACCACTGGGAGTGCTGCCACCTCTTCGTGCCCTTTGGGTCCTCAGTTTGAAGGGTCTTTGCAGGGCAGAGGGAGGAGGGAGGAGAGAAATGCGCACACCTCTGGTGGGAATTTGGCTGATCCCGGGAGTGCCTCCAGAGGTGTCAGGGGGCAATCAGCTGGCTGCTGGATGTCCCTCTTTAGGTTGGGAAAACCACGGCCCTGCTAGGATGTCGGGGTCACAGCAGCTTCCATTTGCAGTCATGAAAGCCAGCCGACTGCAACGCCGTGAGAAGCTAGATGTGGTTCAGGGCTGGAAGAGCCTGAGTTCAAACCTCGACTCCTTTCCCATCAGCTTCGTGTGCGGTTTTGGCTGAGTCCCTTTGCAGGCCCTGCTGCTCCTTTGAAGAGGGAAAGACTGGGGCCCTGATCCACACGGGCAGCGGAAAGGAGAACTCAAAGCGGGGGGTGGGGTGGGGTGGGGAGGTTGAAGAAGCCCCAGGTGGACAGATTTCCCTCTCTTGCCCGGGACTCTCTCGCTGCAAGCCTGGTGCTGCAGCCGAGGTCTTTGGCATTGCCTGCAACCGAGTCCCTTTTTCTGGAAGTTCCAGGGATCACAGCTGCCTCACGCAAACACACTCAGGGTCGCTCCTGGCACTGGTGAGCTGGAGGGGTGGATTCTTTTGTGTTTCTAATGCACCCACATGCCACTGAAATGCTTCCCCTCCTCTTCCCCCCCCCCCCGCCACCACCGTTACCTCCGTTTTCCAGGCCAAGCTAGGAAACAGCTCTGTGAGCCCCAACGTTGGCCACCTGGTCCTGAAATACCTGTGCCCTGCCATCCGGGACCTCCTGGGTGATGGTCTCAGGGCCTACGTGCTGGACGTGATCATCGGCCAGAGGCGGAACACCCCCTGGAGCGTGGTGGAGGCCTCCGCCCAGCTGGGTAGGTGGGCCCTCGGGCTGCGCGTGGTTGCGTCGGGGAGTTTGCCCCCTGCGCCTCTGCCTGGGCTGCCCCCGCACTGGAGCGCTGCTCTGCCGAGGGTAAAGAGGGTGCGGGAACCACAGCAGGCCCCTTCAGAAGGCCAGCTGCTGCTTGGCAAGCACTGCCAGGGACACACACACACCCGAGGCCCCCCTCAGCCAGAGGTTGAGCCATGGGCTGAGGCTGGAGGCGAACAGGGTGGGCTCCGAGGGGCCAGTGCCGAGGGGGTCCTTTGATCCCGGTGCAAAGAGACCGGAAGGGCTGCCTCTTTGGGGAACCCCCAAGCCTTGAGATTTCGGGGGGGGGCAGAATGCTGGGTGGGCACTTGGGGCACCTCCTCCACATCTGGTCCTGCCCAGCTTAGTCCTTCTTGGGGCCTGATGATGATGATGATGATGATGATGATGATGATGATGATGATGATGATGAAGAGGCAGGTGACGGAGTGCAGGCAGGACCTAGGTTGGGCCTCTGGCTCCCTCCTCTGCCATGGGCTTCCTGGCTATTCAGGACCCTGAAGAGGGGCACTCCATCAGAAGAGTTGTTTCTGCCCCACTGCCCCAGCCAGAGCCAGCCTCTCAATCGCTGGTGCCCCCTTCAAGGCAACACAGTGCTTGTGTTAACGAAGCCCAGCCCCAAATGGGTCCAGCCAGGCCCTGCAGGAAGCCCCCTTGAGTCGGAGCCCTCCGTGCGTGGCCTCTGGGCCCAGGCTGGCCACTTGACACTCTCCCCCACATACACCTTCTTCTTACCTGCAGGCCCCTCCACCAAGGTGGTGCATGGCCTCTACAGTAAGGTCAGCCAGTACCCAGAACTGACCAGCCACGCCATGCGCTTCAACGCATTTGTCTTTGGCCTCCTCAAGTAAGTGGACAGACCCTGGGAGGAAGGGGGGAGGGGCTGGGAAGCAAGGTGAGGGGTGGGGGTGGGGGGAAGGTGGCCCGGTGGCTGCCGCTTTCTCCTTGTTTTGAAGGGGCATGGGCCGGGGGGGGGAGGAGCAACCTTTGTGATACCTTCCTTCTCATGCAGTGGGTCTCGTGCCCAAATGGTAGCTTCAGGCCCAGGGGGCTTCTGCGGGTGGGTGGGCAGGGGGAGGTGCCTGGGGGCTGCAACAGATGACCCTCAAGAGGCCAGGAGGGGAATTTTGCAGGGGGGGGAGAAGCGAGGGAGGACCTTGGTTTGGAGAGCAAGAATAGGGGGTCAGCCCTATCAGCTCTTCCCCGGCAAAGCACCCTCAGAGCCCTGGACAAAGAGCCCGGGCCCTCCCTCACTGGGCTTCCTGAAAGGGGGCCAGGACCCCCACCCCACCCCCAGCCGACTTCCCTCGGGGTGGTTTCTGTGGGAACCTTTTCCTTGGGAGAACCCGCTGGGTGGGAGGGCATTATTTGGGTAGAACATTCCCCAGCTGCCCTCATTGCTGCCAGTGCCATGAGTGTGTGTGTGTGTGTGTGTGTGTGTGTGTGTTGCACCAAGGGGCCGCCTGCCTTCCCTTTGGGCTCTGGCCTTCTGAGTTTGTGCCACCATTTGTGACTGGGGTTTGTGTGTGTGTGTCACTGCTTCCCTCTCAGGTTCTGCATTTATATGGGAGGGTGGTACGGTCTATGTAATACACACACTCACTCACAGAGAGACATAGACGTGTGTACCTCTTGTGCATCTTTCTTCATTTCACCGTCTCCTGCTCTTCTATTCCCCCCCCCGCCCCGCACAGCATCCGGTCCCTAGAGTTCTGGTTCAATCACCTCTACAACCATGAAGGTAAGGGGGCCCCCTGTGGAGATGCAGGTTGGGGCCTGGCCCTTTGGGGTGTGGTGGGGTCCCCGGCTTTAGAGGGTAGGTGGAGGGACTTGGCCCCAAGAGCACCAGCAGAAGAGTGGGTGGGGTGGCGGTAGGGTTGGAAGGAGAAGCCAGGCGGGGAATCTGGGAGAGGGGAGGTGGGGTCGGAGGTGGGAGCCAGTCTGCCCTGCCCCACCCCTGCAGGAAGACTGGAACCTCAGGATTTTTTGGGGGGGATGCCAGGGAGGAGGAGAAACAGCCTTCAGATGGACCCTCCTGGGCAAGGCGGCAAGTGGGCACCCTCCCTCCGTGCCATGGTTCCTCCGGGGCACCTGCCAGCAGCACCTGGAGGGAGGGAGGGGAGGGCTGGCGGCGGTGACGGTGTGATGTAGGGCATTGACCTCTGGGCATTGGTGCTTCTCTCCCCCCCTCCTCCCCCAGACATCATCCAGGTGCACTACCTGCCGGTGGGCTTCCTCTCCCTGGCGCAGGGGGCCTGCCAGGGGCTCTTTGAGGAGGTGCTGCTCTTGCTCCAGCCGCTCTCCCTGCTGCCCTTCAGCCTGGACCTCCTCTTTGAGCACCGCCTGCTGCAGAAGGGCAAGGAGCAGCAGCAGCAGAAGGAGCTGCTCCGGGGCAAGCAGGACCTGGCCCTCTCCGCCCACTCCACCCTCCAGCTCATGCGGACCCAAGGGAGCAGCCTGGGAGGGGCGGCCCCCAGCCAGGACCCCAGGGGCCACCCTGCGGAGGGGACGGCGCTCTCGGTGGCGGGAGAGGGGGAAGGTGGCCGAGTCAAGGGCGTGGGCGCCCCCTCCGAAGGGCCGGAGAGGAGGGCAGTGGGAGGCGGCGATGGGCGGATGAAGGCCCCCCCGGCAGAGGGCAGCTCCGAGGCTCCGAAGGACAAGCAGGCCAGCTGGTGGTACCAGCTCATGCGCAGCTCCCAGGTCTACATCGAGGGCTCGGCCGAGGGCTCCCGCCTGGGCTGCTACGAGCAGAGGAAGAAGGCGGGGGTCGCCCCCAGGCAGGGGGAGCCCAGGAAGGGGCCCCCACCACGGGAAGGAGTGGTGGAGGGGGCCGAGGCCTGCCCTATCACCGAGGGCCCCCTCAAGGGCCAGCTGCCAAGGGAGACGGAGGGGCCGGCGGGAGAGCCTCTGCCGGGCAAGGAGGAGGCCAGGGAGAAGGGGCGCCCCTTCTGGATGGGCAGCCCCCCCGACTCGGTGCTGGCAGAACTCAAGCGGGCGGCGGAAGAGAGCGGGTCGGCCCCGAAGCCAGCCGGAAGCCCGGAGGAGAGTCGCCCCAGCGCCCTGGAAGGGAGCCTGCCCAAGTGGGGGCATCTCTTTGGCTCCAGGAAGGCCCCCAAGGAACCCAAGCAGCCCAACAGGTAGAGAGGCCGTGGCGGGCAGGCGGCGGGGGGGGGGGTAATGGCTCCATGGGCAGGGGTTATGCCGGGAGTGTGTGTGTGTGGGGGAGACGGTTGGAGCCTCTGGGATCCTTGGAAGACCTGTTCTCAAGGAAAAGGGTCTCAGGACTGGGGACGCTTCATGGAGCAGTACCCAGAGATGGTGGGGAGGTGGCTCAAGATGCCCGTCCCTCCTAACCCAGTGCTGTTCTGAGCACCCCAGCACAAACTTTTTTTATTTTTATTTTTATTTTTCTCTCTTTTTTGTTGTTCGGTTTTAAACTGTTAGCCACCCAGAGTTCTGTCAGGAAGATGGGTGGGATAGAAATAAAATAAATAAATAAATAAATAAATAAATAAATAAATAAATAAATAACTGGGGGGCCCTCCCAGCAAGGAGCTCCACACACAGCCCATCCTGGTAACCCTTCCCTTTTTCATTTCCGGGTTGTTGTTGTTTTGAGAAGAGGCAGAAAAGTGCTGGAGACTGATTTCCAACAAAATAACATCAACATGGAGTCCTAGCACCAACCCCCTGCTCCGTGCAGAAATAGAAATCAAAGGTGGATACCTGCCAGGTGGTTGTCCAGATTTCTCTTGTTGGCTTCCAGTGTTGAAGCGCTCAGCACCTCCTCCTGACAGTTAGGAAGTGTGGGCTGTCCTTGTCTCCCCTCTGGCCTGGAGGCTCTGTGAGCAGCTGCATGGCTGTGCCACAGGAAAACGGGGGGGGGGCTGTTAGCCCAAATCGTCCCCTTCCCTTGCCACTGCAGATGTGTGTGTGTGTGTGTTGGGGGGGGAGACACTTGTCTGCAGAGGAACCACACAGCCCTTCTTGCAACGCCTGCCACTGGGCTAAGGGTGCAACTACATTAAGCTACTGAGGGAAATAAGTATTCGATCCCCTGCTGATTTTGACCATTTGCCCTTAGACAAAGAAATGACCAGGCTATACCTTTAATGGTAGGTTTATTGTAACTGTGAGAGACAGCACAACAACAATAAAAACCTCTCAAAAACCCAGTACCCAAAAGTCAGATATGGATTTGCATTGTAGTGAGGGAAATAATTATTCAAGCCCCTATCAACCAGCAAGAGTTGTGGCTCCCAGGTGCCTTTTCTCAGGTAAGGAGCTGAGATGAGGAACACCCTCTGTAAGGAAGTGCTCCTAATCCCAGCTTGTTACAGTACCTGTATAGAAGACACCTGCCCATAGAAGCAAGCAGACTCTCAACTCACCCTCATGCCCAAGACCAAAGAGCTGTCAAAGGATGTCAGGGACAAGATTGTAGACCTACACAAGTCTGGATTGGGCTACAAGACTATTGCCAAGTAGTTTGGTGAGAAGGTGTCAACAGTGGGCACGATCATTTGCACAAGGAAGAAACACAAAACAACTGTCAGTCTGCCTCGGTCTGGGGCTCCCTGCAAGATCTCACCTCATGGAGTTGGAATGATAATGAGAACGGTGACAAAGCAGCCCAGAACTACACAGGGTGAAATTGTCAATGATCTCAGGGCAGCTGGAACCAGAGTCACCAAGAAAACAATTGGTAACACACTACACCATGAATGACTGAAATATTGCAGTGCCCGCAAGCTCCAACTACTCAAGACAACACACGTAAAGGCCCGTCTGCAGTTTGCCAATGAACATCTGAATGATCCAGAGGAGAACTGGGATAAAGTGTTGTGATCAGAGGAGACCAACACTGAGCTCTTTGGCATCAACTCAACTCACCGTGTGTGGAGGAAGAAGAAGGCTGCCTGTGAGCCCAAGAACACCATCCCCACCGTCAAACACGGAGGCGGACACATTATTATGCTTTGGGGCTGTTTTTCTGCTAAGGGGACAGGACACCTTCACCGCATCGAAGGGACGGGCGGATGGGGCCATGTACTATCGGATCTTGGGTGAGCGCCTCCTTCCCTCAGCCAGGGGGCATGGAGAATGGGACGTGGATGGGTATTCCAGCATGACAATGACCCAAAACACACATCCAAGGCAACAAAGGAGAGGCTCAAGAAGAAGCCCAGGAAGGTCCCAGAGTGGCCCAGCCAGTCTCCAGGCCTTGATCCCATAGGAAATCTCTGGAGGGAGCTGAAGGTTCCAGTTGCGAAACATCAGCCTCGATACCTTCCCGACTTGGAGAAGGTCTGCAAAGAGGAGGGGGACACCATCCCTCCTGCGATGTGTGCTAACCTGGTGGCCAAATACAGGAAACGCCTGACCTCTGTGATTGCCAACAAGGGGATTGCCACCAAAAGTACTTAGACAACTTCTGCTGAGAGGGGGGCTTGAATAATTATTTCTCTCACTACAATGCAAATCCATATCTGACTTTTGGGCACTGTGTTTTTGAGGAGTTTGTGGTGGTATTGTGCTGTCCCTCACAGTTACAATAAACCCACCATTAAAGGTATAGCCTGGTCATTTCTTTGTCTAAGGGCAAATGGTCAAAATCAGCAGGGGGTTGAATACTTATTTCCTTGTCTAATACAGGAGATGTTATGGGGCCAGGATCATGTTCTGGCTTGGTTTGGGTTTTAGGGCATCTCTGGGCCATTTCTCTTGCCGTGTGTTCACATCCCAACATTGTGTGGGGCCAGAAAGGACAGGGGTTCCACTTATTTGCCCCCCCCCGGCCTTGTTGGGAGGGGCCCCTCCCCTGCATGAGGTGGGGTCTAGGGGAGGTCAGGTCTGCCCCTCCAGGGGAAGGCGAGGGGGTCTGCTGGTGGGGGGTGGCTGGGCTTGTAGTGCCCTGCAGTGCGCTCTCTCTCCCCCCCCCCCCCGCCCGCCCAACCCCATGTGATTCAACCCGGTCCTTCTTCCCAGGCTGCCCTCTGGCTGGCTGAGCCTGGACCGCTCCGTGTTCCAGCTGATGGCTCAGACTGTGGGAGCCAGCATGTGGAGAGAGGCGGCCTCTGAGGCCGAGAGGATGGTGCCGGACCGGGCCCCTGTGCGCCCCAAACAGCAGCCACGGAAGCAGCCACGGATGCCGGGCGAGAGGAGCGCGGCCCTTGAGACTCCATGGTGAGGGGAGGAGGGGTGTGCGTGTGTGTTGGCGCCCAGCATGCTGGCTTGAGTTGCTTGCTACAGGAGGTGGTCGGTGTGGGACAGGCCCCTCCCCTCACGGCCTTCCAGATGTGGCCAGCCGGGGGCTTGAGCCCCTGGGAAGGAAAATCCCTGACAGGGGTCCTCCCCCTCCCCTTGTGACCCCTGTGGCAGGAGATGGTGCCAGGAAGGTGACCAGCGGGTGGGGAAGGACCAGAGAGGGTTGTGGGGTGAAATAATGGCCGGGGAGGGGCCCATGTGGGCCTCTGGCACACAGCCAATCCCAGCTCATGGCGGATGATGCACTGCTGTCACCAGCCTCCACTTGACGTTCCTGCTTTCTCCCCCTGTCTCTCTCCCTCCCCCCCCACCCGCCCACTAGCGAGGTCAAGGCCCTCTGCCACCACCTTGCCACGGAGGCTGGCCAGCTGAGCTTCCAGAAGGGGGACGTCCTGAAGGTCCTGAGCAAAGTGGACGCCGACTGGCTGCGGTGTGGCCGAGGGGCCGAGAGCGGGCTGGTGCCCATCATGTACGTCACTCACCGGGAGGACGAGGACTATTGACTGGGCCGTGGGGGGGAGGGGAGGGGGCATCCGCTGGCCTGCCTGTCCAGGAAGCCCCTGGCCACAGAGCCTGACGGGCTGGCCGGCATGATCCTGGCAGCTGGGCAGCTGGATGGACCGATGGCCTTTCTCGCCCATCTCCCCCCCCCCGAGCGCTTGGCTGTGAAGGAAACCCAGTGGCTGTAGCTGTTCTATTTGACCCCCCCATCACCCACCCACCCACCCATGCCTCAGGGGCTGCTTCATCGTTCCTGGGAAGGGTGAGCTCGCCTCCGGTTGCCAAGGGGGGGGGGTCACCCTGCATGCTCCTCCATGGCCTCCCTCCCTCTTCTCAACCAGGGACCTTGGGCCATTTCCTTCTTGGAATTAAACCCGGGCCACCCCTGCATGCCACTGGCCACCCCCGGAGGCTGCTGGGACTCTTGGACATGCAGGCAGGACGGAGGCAGAGCCTTCTCAGGTGGGGGCTTCCCTCTGGGTCTCCCTCCACCCACCCCCGCACGTACTTTGCCCCTCTTCCATCAGTGTGCAGGCACCACCTCTGGGCAGTTGCCGGTGGATCATCCAGAAGGCCTGGGCCAGGACGCCCCCCCCCCCCCCAGGATTTTGCTGCTAGTGGATGCTAGTGGCACCCCGTGGCTCCTGCCAGACCCCAGACCCACGCTCAAGACGGGGGGGCATGCTGCAGGGGTCAGAGGCAGGCAGGAGAAGCACAGCACCTCCGGGACATCTGGGTCCAGCAAGGAGGAGGGGGTAGCAGCCCCCACCAGTTAGGGAGGGGGGATGAGTCTTTGGGAGGGCATTGTGGTTTGGGAGGGGCTGCTGGCATTATAAGTAGCTGGGCTCCAGGAATCACTTCCGGGAGGGGGGGAGGGAAGGGAGAGGGGGAAGGATAAAGCTCCCACCCCCCAAGGGACCACCTGCTCTTGCTCTCTCTCCTCCTCCTCCTCCTCCTGGGCAAGTGGATCTCAGTGGACATCCTGGCACAGAAGCAGAAGGGACAGCCGGGGGGGGGGGGGAGAGGCAGGGGGGATTCCCCAGGCACAAGCAAGGCAGTGCTGGCAAAACTGCCTGACACAGATTGGGGAGGGGGGGCTTTTGTGACCCTTCCTGCGCTGTCTTCTTCCTGGGGGGGGGGTTGTGTGAGAAATGACCAGGAGGGCAGGCGCAGCCCAACTGAGCAGCCAGTGGGGAGTGTTATGATCAAAAAGGCCTAACAGTATTCTGTGTTTTTTTTTTGGGTGGGGGGGAGGTCTAAAGAGGTCCCTTGGCCTCATGTGCTCCGAGGGAAGACGGTTGCTCCTGCGTGTACATTACGGCTCTCGCAGAAATGGCACTGTATTGAATTTGTACTTCTGGCATTAGAACAGGGTGTCTTGCCTTTATTTATTTCTTTATTTATGATGCATATTAACTAATAAAAAGGTGCTGATTAAAAGCTCCCCTCTACAGCTGGGACTGGTGTCGGCTTCACAGGTGCCCTGTCTCTGCCCTGGGCTCTTCTGCAGGACCCTTGGGGGACGAAGCAACTGTGTGTGTGTGTGTGTGTGTGTGTGTGTGTGTGTGTGTGTGTGTGTGTGTGTGTGTGTGTGTGTGTGTTCTTTCCCCAAATATGAAACTTCCAAAGAGTTGATCCCTTTGGCTCATCGTCCCTTTGTCTGCCCGAAATGGCCTTTGCAAAGGAGCCAGGGGAAGGTTCAGTTTGTCCGGGGGAGGGGGGGCAGCCACTCCGGCAGTGGATGGAAGGGGGTGGGGGTTGTCAGTGTGCCTGCCTTGGCCCCTCCCTGCGCTTTCTTTGAGGGCCTTGCCCCAGCAAATCCCATTTCTCTCCCAGCTGTGTGTCTTCAATGGTCAGTAATTGGAGTAGCAGCAGCAGCAGCAGCACTTTTTAGAAGTCCCAGATGGCATGATGGGTTCGTTCATTCTGATTAATTTGTATTTTTCATAATTCCCCATTAATACAATGTGCTACTGTATGGAGGAGAGTCTTGAGAGTCCCCTGGACTGCAAGGAGATCAAACCTATCCATCCTGAAAGAAATCAACCCCAAACGTTCACTGGAAGGACAGATTTTGAAGCTGAGGCTCCAGTACTTTGGCCACCTCATGAGGAGGGAGGAGTCCTTGGAAAAGTCCCTGATGTTGGGAAAGATTGAAGGCAAAAGGAAAAGAGGACGGCAGAGAATGAGGTGGTTGGACGGTGTCATCGATGCAACCAATATTGACTTGACAAAACTCCGGGAGGCAGTGGAAGATAGGAAGGCCTGGCGAGCTCTGGTCCATGGGGTCACGAAGAATCGGACACGACTGAACGACTGAACAACAACAACAACTGTGTGCAGTTGACAATAAATGAGGCACAAGTAGTGTGACCAACCATGACATAAAAACAACTAAGCAGCAGGAACTCCTAAGCAAATCTTGCAGGAGACGTAGCGGGGGGGGGGGGGGACAGGAGCCACTGGGGTCGCCCAGAACATGGAGGGGGTGGGTCCCCCTCTCACCTCTCGGCCACATTGGAGGGGGGACAGTTAAAGCCTAGCACCTGCTGAATTGTGCTCCTTGCCAAAGGGTTTGCCCTCAGCAGTGGCCCGACTCAAAAAATAGTGCCGCGGGAAAACAAAACAAAATGCACTTTGATGAGGACCCCCCGCCTGTGGGACCATAACATAAGAACATAAGAAGAGCCATGCTGGATCAGGCCAAAGGCCCATCTAGTCCAGCTTCCTGTGTCTCACAGCGGCCCCACCAGATGCGTCTGGGAGCACATGAGACTAGATCTCTGTCTCCTGATACCACTTCCTTGCAACTGGCCCTTGAAGGACCCTGGTTTTAAGTCTGGAGATCTCCATCATGGTTTGTAACCTGTGATGGACTTTTCCTCCAGGAATCTGTCCAATCCCCTTTTGAAGGCATCCAGGACAGATGCCATCACCACATCCTGTGGCAGGGAGTTTCACAGACTAACAACGCACTGGGTGAAAAAGTATTTTCTTTTGTCTGTTCTTACTCTCCCAGCCCACAATTTGAGTGTATGTCCCCTAGTTCTGGTATTTTGTGAGAGGGAGAAGAGCTTCCCTCTACCCACTTTACTCATGCCCTGCATTATTTTGTATGTCTCAATCATATCCCCCCTCAGGCGCCTTTTTTCCAGACTAAGGAGCCCCAAATGTTTAGCCTTTCCTCATAAGGGAGGTGCCCCAGCCCAGTAATCATTTTAGTCGCTCTCTTCTGCACTTTTTCCAGTTCCACTCTGTCTTTCTTGAGGTGCGGTGACCAGAATTGTACACAATACTCCAGGTGGGGCCTTACTATTGTTTTGTATAATGGCATTATAATGTTGGCTGTTTGATTTTCAATCCCCTTTTTGATAATCCCTAGCATGGAATTGGCCTTCTTCACTGCTGCCGCACATTGGGGAGACACCTTCATGGAGCTGTCCACCAACACACCAAGATCTCTTCCCTGATCCGTCACGGATAGCTCAAAGCCCATGAGTTGATGGATAAAGTTTTGATTTTTTTTTGCCCCGGTGTGCATTACTTTACATTTTGCTACATTGAAACACATTTGCCATTTCGCTCTTCACAATCTTCTCTGGGGTCTGGGGTCACAGAAGTTACGTAACAATAAAGCGCGTCCTTGGGGACACAGGAATGGCAACAAAACCATGAGACCGCAACAAGATTTATTACACATTTTAGTTTGTTGTGGTACAAAGTGGATGTGGGGTAACGGTTAGAGGCCTCTGCCCTCTTCAGAGCCATCCAGCCTCTGCCTGTCGGCTGCCACCCGCACTTGATCGGATGTTTGAGCCAAGGCATAGAATAAAGCCTTCAAGTGTCATATCTTAAATTATTAATATTAGTAGACCAGGTTTTCCAAGGTACAGTACACACTGTGTTCTTACCATGCACTATAGTTTAAACAATTTCCTGTGGGCCTTCTTTGCTGTTGAGCTTTCAGTCGTATTTAGTAATCAAGATGTCCGGGAAGATTCTCAGTCATCCAGGTGAGTCATGGCAACTGGACTTCTTTTCCTGAGAGATCGAAACATTTTGCTGCTCATCCAAGCAGCTTTGTTAGTCTGAGGAAAGTTAGTGGCTAGGCCTCCAATTTATAGTTCATTTTTAAAAAATTGTACAAACTACAAAAAAAATACAAATTACAAAAACAACAACAGTGTACCCTTCTACCAGTGGGACCATTCTTCTTATTTTCTTTCCTTATCCTCCCCTCAGGAACAGAATTGATTGTTGTGCGGAAGCGTTACCCTTATCTCTTACAAGCACATATTCAATAAATCTACCCCAAATGTCATAAAAGATCTCTCTTTTTAACTCTCCTTTCTTGATCTTTAAATTACAAGTCAATTTATCATTTAGAGTAATATCCATATTTCATCATGCCATTAATCTAAATATAGTTCATGTTTGGATTTCCAGTTTCTAGCTATTATTAATCTAGCAACCCAATAAATTAGTAACCAAATCTCCAGTTTTAAAATTAGAATTATTATCAGCAAATATCGACAACAAAGCAATTTCAGAATTGGGCTCTACATTCTTTTTTAATACTGTATCACTTAATTCTTTAAAAATACATTTCCAAATATTTTGTTTCTTTTTGCATTCCCACCACAAATGAAAAAATGTACCAACCTCCTTATCACATTTCCAACAAAGTTTTAAGAAAATTAACATTTATTCAATTTCACTGGTGTCAAATATCATCTCAGACTTATTTTTTAATTTTTTCCTTTATTCTAACTGACATAGATCTAAGTATTCTCATTCTCCATATCCTAACCCAATCTTCCTCTTTTATTTCTTTTTTTAAAGTCCTGTTCCCAAATTAGCTTCAATCCAATTCCTTCACTATTTTCATCTTCTAGATCCAAAATTATTTTACTGTATATAATTTACTCACATTATCTTTTACTGAGTCCTCCTTCTGAATATCTTCATACCACAATAAAATTGTTCATATTTTGTATATTCTCTACATTTGTTATATTTCTTTATCCAAGCATTAATCCGTTACTCTAATTGCATATAATGAAACCAGGATATTCTCTACATTGAAGAACTTCTTTCATTTGTACCTTCCGTTTCATTTTACTTATCCAATCCTTCAATCTAATCACTTGTTTTTTCCCTAAATATTTTTTTTAAAACTTTCAGATTTGTACAGAAGCTCTCTATTTCAGTTACTGATCTTAATGGTGAATCCAAGGGACTTTCTGTTTATGTATATGCCAGGCACTTAACATAGATCTAAGAAAGGGGTTATTGATCTCATTCAATTTTGATTTTCTGAAGACAGTGCTCCCCCACCCTTTAGGAGTTCATGTCCTGTGGTCCCCGTGTATTCTGGGGCCGCAGTATATGAAAGGCACCCCCCCTCCCCCGGGGTAAGCTGGATGGGCTTGTCTGAGGCCTCCTGCACGTACCCCAGGCCTGGCACGACCCTGAACGGGCCTCCAACGGGCTTCCCGGGCTTGTTGGAGGTCCCAGAAGTGGTTTCCAGCGAACCAGATGTGACTTCTGGATCACCGGAAACGACTTCTGAGGCCTCTGGCAGGCCCAGGAAGCCCCTTGGAGACCCATTCGGGGCAGCGGCAGGCCTCAGGTAAGTGTAGCCCCACCCCCACCCCGTCCTGACCCGAAACAGCATCTGCGTATCACATATTTTCAATGATCGCAGGTTGGGTCCCTAATCCCCGCGATAGGTGGGGGATTACTATAGTGCCAAATAAATATTTTTCAATATTGTATTTTATTTCAAACTGTCCCATTTTCCACCATATTGATCTTTCTGGATTATATATAATATCTCCAATAATTGATTTGCCAAATAGTATTTTTAAAATCAATACTGTAAATGAATAAATATGGCAAACTTATGCCTCCTTTATTTTGAGCCTTATAACGATTTTGTAAAAATTTATTCTAGCTTTTTACAGTAACTATTAAACAGATCTTGCCAAAATTTAAAACCACCCATAAACTCTGCCACCCACCGAGCAGGCGGGGCAGCCTGGGCAGGGGGGTGGGGGTGGGGGAATGACCCTCCCTGGGGCAAAGTCGCCTTGCCAGGAGTCCACCAGCCTTCGGAGGGCAGCCCTTCAGGGCAGCAGGAAGAGGGCGGGAAGGGGAATGGCCGTCCTCCTCCCGCTTACCTGGCACGTAGTAGCCCCCGCTGTGTGGCAGGAGGCCCCCCATCTGTGGGGCAGGTGGTCTTGGCCAGCAAGGGGAGGGCGTCCCCTTCTTCCTGGAGCTCAGCTCTGCCCTCTGAAGCCGCCGGCCGCTCCCTCCGATGAAGGCGCATCCGGTCAAACTCCGCCAGCGCCCGGCGGGTGAGGACTGGGTAGCTGGCCCCCATCAGGTACCGGGCACGAGGCACAAAGCCCGTGAAGCCTGCATGGGGGGGGGGGGGGTTAGGGGGGTCAATGCCTTCAGAGAGGGACCTTCTCGTCAACCTCACCGCCCTAGGACCAGGCCCGGCCAAACCCAAGGGATGGAAGGTGCCCAGGAAACTCAGCCCTGGACGACTTGGACGGGAGCCTCCGGCATCACACCCAACAGGCGCAGCAACCGGAGCCCCTTTGCTTTTCATGCTGGGCAAAGCACTTGGGAGATTGGAAGTGGTGAGGAGCCTGAGTCCGACGTGTGTGTGTGTGTGTGTGTGTGTGTCAAGCTTTGTGCCTCGCCAGCAGTCACCACACAAGGGACATAAGGGGGTGAGAGGTGGGCGCCTCCACAGCCAGACGCTGTAGGCGAAGAACCCCCCCCCCCATGGCGGAAGCACTTTCATCCCTTTGCTGGCCTTTATTACACCCCTGCGTGCACACACACACACACACACACACACACACACACACACACACCTCCCCTCCTAGAGCTGGAGGGGATTTGCTCCCAGGTGCCCGGCGGGGGGACCACCTGCCTACCCTTTGCTGGGGTGGTGGCGGCATGGAGGGCCTCACCTGGAATGAAGTGCTTCTGTGGGTTTCCCTCTTCCAGGGAGTAGGGGGATGCCTGGGGCTGGAAGGCCCAGCGAGACACATAGGGGGCAGCATCTCTGGAGATGGTGGCCTTCTGATGCACAGGGGGGAGCTGAGGGGGGAACATGAGAAGTGGGGAGGCACAGGAGTTGGAAAGGGAGCCCATCTCCCCGGGGGGTGGGGGTGGGGGTGAGAGGGGGGAGGGTGCTGGAATCCCTGGAGTCCGGGGTGACCCCCCCCCCAGGAAGGGCCTGCCACTCACTTGAGACCCAGGCTTGGTGTCTTCCTGGGCGGGGGGACGGCCCCCTCCAGCCACTTGCCAATCCTGCCTCCGGCCAGCCTCCCTTGCCAGCTGCCGGGTAAACTCCTCCCTGGCTTCCCGGAGGATCTCGCTGTAGTTCCTGCCAAAGTGGTCCTGGGCTCGGGGGATGAATCCTGCCCCAGACGCACGAGAAGCCAAGTCAGAATGGCAGGGACACCCAGGATGGGGCTGGAGCAGGTAGCTGGGGTGGGTGTTGCACCAGGATGAACCCCAGCCTGCTCCTGGGGGGGGGGGTCAGGGCAATGCCTAGCAGAGCCCACCTCTTTGCAGTTGGTCAACGGGGCACCCTCGCTCGCCTCCTTTTAAGATTCCTGGGTCCCTCCAGCCTCCCTTTCCACCCTCTGCCCCCCCTCCGTGTCTGATGAACGGGGGGGGGGGGCTGGGGGAATATGGGAAGTGGGGAGGCAAAAGTGGGCAGGTGGGCAGGGGCGCCGGAGGAGGCTCCTTCCTGCACAGGCTTCAGGGGCATCATATATATACGACTCAACTCCTTTCCACCTCAAAACAAACCAGTCAGGAAGCCAGTCAGGAAGCGTCTCTGGCCCTTCTCGCTGCCCCCCCCCAGGGAGCCTGCTTGCCCCGGAGGGCTCTGGCGCCCTGCCTCCCGTGCCACCAGGGAAGCCACAGCTGCGCCACGGCGGGTGGCCAGAGAAGGCAGAGGCTCTGGGGTGCGGCCAGGAGGCAGCGAGGCTTGGGGCACCAGCGCGGGGGTCCCTCCATCGCAGTCTAAAAGCCTTCCTTCTCAACCTCCGCGGGCTTCCGAGGTGCTCAGCCCAGGCAAGGACGTGAGGGGTGGGAGGGGGGGGGGGTGGAAAGTGCCGGCACACGGCTCGTGGTGCCCTTCCTCCGCGCCCCGCTCTCCTCTCCTCCTGAACATTAGCGGGAAGCTTTGCAACAGGATCCGGTGCCACCTTCTGCCCGATGCCCCGCCCGCCAACGCTTCCTCCCAGACTGGCAGGATGTGGGAGGGAGGAGAGAAGGCCCGAGCACCCCATGAATCGGGGGGGGGGCTTATGAGAGAGGGGGCCACCTGCACAGAGAGCGCCTGGCATCCTCCCCAGCACCTCGGCCCTTCCCCCAGGACGTCAGCCTGGCCCCACCCCACCCCACCCCCATGACCAAGTGGCCTCCTCCCTCCGGACAGGCCGTGACTCTCATCGGGGTTTCAGCCTGGACTGTCCAGAACTGACCCAAGCCCCTATATGGCCGCCGCCGTGGGCCCTGGAGGGAGGGCCCCTGCCTCTGCCCCCTCCTTGGGCTGCCCCCTGCCTCGCCAGAAGTGGGTGGGTGGGTGGGGGAGAACAGCCACCAGTCCATCAGCCCCGAGGGCCGCCCCCTGCCCCCCATTCCCTTGCGCGCTCACCTGTGTATCCTGGGACCGCCCTGGAGCCCAGGGGCGCGGGCGTTGCATCCAGCTCCTTGCGGCCCGGGAGGCGGCGATTGGGCTGCAGCAGCCGCCGGCCAGGGGGAGCCACCTCGGGGCTGGAGAGCAGCTGCCCCGTGAGCTTCCCGTAGGTCTGGCCCAGCGTGAACTTGTACCGGGGGCAGTGACCCCCATACCTGCAGGGCAGCAATGGGAGAGTGTGGGCGAGAGGACAGCCGGGCGGGCAGGCTCCCCATCGTGTCTCTCGTCGGACAGCGGGGCACCGGAGGGAGGCGTTGTTGCCCTGGAAGAGCAGAACTCTGCAGGCGGGCTTTCCTCCTGACCCGGCCTTCAGAACCCGCACTGCTGCTGCTGCTGTGCAAGATGTGAGAAGAGCCCTCCAGGACAGCTGCCAGGCAGGTCTCCTCAGCAGCTGGAGCCTGCAATGGCAACACAATCAAGAAAGACAAAAATTTAAGAAAAAGCGGGGGTTGGAGCCGGGGGACCAGTGGGTGCATCCACTGAAAAGAAAGGGCCCTCCTTCCTAACAGAGATGCTTTACTGGACTGGCTCTAGCCAAGCCTCCCTGCCTCCTTCCAGACCCCTTGGAGTCCCAGCGGTCACTTTTTGGAAGGCTGACAGTCTTGTTTCCAGGCAACGCCCAGTGGGTCCTCCTGGGTCATTGGTCTGTTCCTTCCTTCCTTCCTTCCTTCCTTCCTTCCTTCCTTCCTTCCTTCCTTCCTTCCTTCCTTCCTTCCTTCCTTCCAAGGGGAAAGGTGCATCGGACACTTACCAGACCGTCAAAAATGTATTAAGAACATAAGAACAGCCTTGCTGGAAGAGGCCACAGCCCATCCACTCCAGCATTCGGTCTCTCATACAATGGCTCACCATTTGCTTCTTCAGGGTATTCCCAAGCAAATTGGGGGGGGGGATGGGGGATGGGGGGGGGGAAATTAATGTTTCAGAAATGCTCCGGGATCCTTTCTTAGGAGCAGGGGGAAAAGGAAGAGCAAATCCCAGATGGTCTGGCTCCGGAGACCACAGGCTCCAGTCGGCAATCGCTGAATTTTGGAGGAGAGGACAAAATACGGTTGGAGACGGCTCATCCCTATAGTTGCCCGAGGTCACGGCGCACCATCACACCCTCCCCCCGCCACGCCGCTGGTGGTGCTTAGGCGTCTACTGAGGCTCCCCGCGGATTTCCAAGGGTGCCCCCCCCAACACACGCGCGCGCGCGCGCTGCAGTTCTGGGAAGAAAGTAAAAGGAGGAACTTGACGGAACTCCCTGATTTCATATGATTTTTACATGGGATCTTACCCAAATCACCATCAAATCACAAATCCCATTCATGGCCAACTATTGCACAAGAATAATCACGTATCCTCCAGCGCATGGCTCGGCAGTGGCGCAAAAACATGGTTCCATCGCACGGAACCATCTGATTTCATATGATTTTTACATAGGATCATGATGAATCCACTATCATATACAGAGCCCATTTCAGCCCACAGATTGCACAACAAAAATCATGGGTCCATCAGCGCATGGCTCCACAGTGGCGCAAAAACATGGTTCCAAGGCACGGAACCACACGGAACTACCTGATTTTTACCCAGGATCAACTACAAAACACTATCACGGCCTAGGCCCCATCCATACACACAGACTGCACACCCGAAACCAGACGTCCGTCAGCGCATGTCTCCCCAGTGGCGCAAAAACATGGTTCCAAGGCACAGAACCACACGGAACTACCTGATTTTTACCCAAGATCAACTCCAAAACACTATCGCATCCTAGGCCCCATCCATACACACAGACTGCACACCCGAAATCAGGCGTCCGTCAGCGCATGGCTCTGCAGTGGCGCAAAAATATGGTTCCAAGGCACGGAACCACACAGAACTACCTGATTTTTACCCAGGATCAACTCCAAAACACTATCACATCCTAGGCCCCATCCATACACACAGACTGCACATCCGAAATCAGGGGTCCGTCAGCGCATGGCTCTGCAGTGGCGCAAAAACATGGTTCCAAGGCACGGAACCACACAGAACTACCTGATTTTTACCCAGGATCAACTCCAAAACACTATCACATCCTAGGCCCCATCCATACACACAGACTGCACACCCGAAATCAGGCGTCCATCAGTGCATGGCTCTGCAGTGGCGCAAAAATATGGTTCCAAGGCACGGAACCACACGGAACTACCTGATCTTTACCCAGGATCAACTCCAAAACACTATCACATCCTAGGCCCCATCCATACACAAAGACTGCACACCTGAAATCAGGCATCCGTCAGCGCATGGCCCTGCAGTGGTGCAAAAACATGATTCCAAGGCACAGAACCACACGGAACTACATGATTTTTACCCAGGATCAACTCCAAAATACTATCACATCCTAGGCCCCATCCATACACACAGACTGCACATCCGAAATCAGACGTCCGTCAGCGCATGGCTCTGCAGTGGCGCAAAAACATGGTTCCAAGGCACGGAACCACACGGAACTACCTGATTTTTACCCAGGATCAACTCCAAAACACTATCGCATCCTAGGCCCCATCCATACACACAGGCTGCACACCCGAAATCAGGGGTCCGTCATCGTATGGCCCTGCAGTGGCGCAAAAACATGGTTCCAAGGCACGGAACCACACGGAACTCCCTGAATTTTACCCAGGATCAACTCCAAAACACTATCGCATCCTAGGCCCCATCCATACACACAGGCTGCACACCCGAAATCAGGGGTCCGTCAGCGCATGGCTCTGCAGTGGCTCAAAAACATGGTTCCAAGGCACGGAACCACACGGAACTACCTGATTTTTACCCAGGATCAACTCCAAACCAGCATCACGTCCTAGGCCCCATCCATACACACAGACTGCACACCCGAAATCAGGGGTCTGTCAGCGCATGGCTCTGCAGTGGCTCAAAAACATGGTTCCAAGGCACGGAACCACACGGAACTACCTGATTTTTACCCAGGATCAACTCCAAACCAGCATCACGTCCTAGGCCCCATCCATACACACAGACTGCACATCCAAAATCAGGCGTCCGTCAGCGCATGGCCCTGCAGTGGCACAAAAACATGGTTCCAAGGCACGGAACCACACGGAACTACCTGATTTTTACCCAGGATCAACCACAAAACACTATCACGTCCTAGGCCCCATCCATACACAAAGACTGCACATCCAAAATCTGGTGTCCGTCAGCGCATGGCTCCACAGTGGTGCAAAAACGGGTCTGGGTAAAAGGCGGAACTTGACGGAACTCCCTGATTTTTACCCAGGATCAACTCCAAAACACTATCACATCCTAGGCCCCATCCATACACACAGACTGCACATCCGAAATCAGACGTCCGTCAGCGCATGGCTCTGCAGTGGCGCAAAAACTTGGTTCCAAGGCACGGAACCACACGGAACTACCTGATTTTTACCCAGGATCAACTACAAAACACTATCACGGCCTAGGCCCCATCCATACACACAGACTGCACATCCGAAATCAGACGTCCGTCAGCGCATGTTTCCCCAGTGGCGCAAAAACATGGTTGGAAGGCACGGAACCACACAGAACTACCTCATTTTTATGCAGGATCAACTCCAAGCCACTATCACATCCTAGGAGCCACACTTACACACAGACTGCACACCCGAAATCAGGGGTCCGTCAGCGCATGGCCCTGCAGTGGTGCAAAAACATGGTTCCAAGGCACGGAACCACACGGAACTACCTGATTTTTACCCAGGATCAACTCCAAACCACTATCACATCCTAGGCCCCATCCATACACACAGACTGCACATCTGAAATCAGGCGTCCGTCAGCACATGGCTCTGCAGTGGTGCAAAAACATGGTTGGAAGGCACGGAACCACACGGAACTACCTGATTTTTACCCAGGATCAACTCCAAACCACTATCACATCCTAGGAGCCACACTTACACACAGACTGCACACCCAAAATCAGGGGTCCGTCAGCGCATGGCTCCGCAGTGGCGCATAAACATGGTTCCAAGGCACGGAACCACACGGAAATGCAGGTTACTTACCTGTAAGTTAAGTTCTTCGAGTGGACCTCTGTGAATACACACAATGGGTCTTCGCGCCTGCGCGCTTGAGTTCCCATTTGTTCCAAGCTTAAGGCTTACAAGCCCCTCCCCTCCGTGTGCATGCTCACCCATCTCCCGCCTTGCTGACTCAGTTCCCCTCTGGTCCGCCGCTGACCCTTTGAGAGTACAACAAGCCATGACGGAGAGAAGTGAAGTGGGTAGGTGGTGTGTATTCACAGAGGTCCACTCGAAGAACTTAACTTACAGGTAAGTAACCTGCATTTCTTCTCCGTGGACTCTGTGAATCCACACATAGCGTGACTGGCAAGCTGACTTACCGGTGGAGGGTAGTCATGGTAGCACAGTTTTCAAAACTGCTTTGCCAAATGCGGCTGATCTCTGCGTCCTGACATCTAGCTTGTAGTGCCTCAGGAACATAGATGGTCGAGACCAGGTAGCCGCTTTGCATATGTCTTCCAGGGGCACTCCTTTTAGGAAAGCCGTGGAGGACACTACTACTCTTGTAGAGCGTGCCTGAGGCATGACAGGTAGGGAGACATGCACAGTGGTGTAAGCCATTTTGATAGTTGTAACAATCCATCTGGAGATGGATTGAGGGGATACCTGATGACCTCGAGATGGTGCCGAGGTCCTGATAAAGAGCTTGTGTGTCTTTCTAACAGAAGCTGTTCTGGAAGTATAAAAGAGGAGAGCTCTTTTGACGTCGAGGGAGTGAAGCTCTTGGGTTTGGGAAGAAGGTCGGTAGAATAAGTGGCTGAGACACGTGGAAGGATGACACTATCTTCGGTAAGAAAGAGATGTCCGGCCGAAGTTCCACTCTGTCATGATGGAATTTGAGGAACTGTGGGTCCGCTCTGAGCGCAGCGAGTTCTGAAGCTCATCTGGCTGATGTGATTGCCACTGGAAAAGCTGTTTTTAAGGTAAGTAAGTACAGAGACGTGGTTGCCATAGGTTCAGGTAGTTAGACAGTTCAGTACCAGGAAGAGAGACCATTGTGGTGTCAGGGCTCTATGTTGTGGACTTAGGTTAGCGATGCCTCGTAGGAACCTCTTAAGTTTAGGATGAATAAACAAGGCTGCCGCCTCCGAATCAGGTGGTTGATGTGCCACTACGGCTGCAGTGTAGACTCTTAAGGTAGATAAGGATAGTCCTCTGTTGAAGAGCAAGAGGAGGAATTCTAGGAGGACCTGAATGTTAGTTGGACTTGAGGGTTGAGAGTTGGCTCGAGTGAAATGTAGGAAGGATGCGCACTTACGTGCATATAGTGTATTTGTAGACTTCTTCCTGGAGCTTGTGTGTGCATCTGTAATTGTTAGCAGATGTACCATGCCGTCAGGTGGAGAGTCAGGACGTCTGGGTGTCTCACTTGGCCCTGGTGTTGTGTCAGGAGATCAGGCGTTGATGTCAGCCTGATAGAGTCGATCGCCATTGTTTGTAAGACTTGAAACCATGGCTGTCTTGGCCACCACGGGGCCAGCAGTATGACATGGGCTCCGTGGTGCAAGCACTTGCAGCGGCTTGGCACTCCAGAGATCGGTATCTTTTAATTAATGTTTTATTTATGTACATTTTACTACGGACTCTGCACATTCAGGCGCAAGTAATTTACAGTCGACAAGAGCTTTTAACTATCAGCAGAGAAGGCTGCAGCCAGGAGGTTACAATTTACAACATTCCAGCTGAGCTTATCAGAGGGCCTGCATATCCTTGGGCTACTCCCCCTGCTTTCCCTGCCAGAAAGAAAAGAAAACGGAGGAAACGCAAGCAGAAGCGGGGCTGCAGAGCCGGACTTCAAGTGAGGCTAAGTAAAAATCCTTACAAGCCTGCATTGCCAAGTCTTTTTGTTTCAAATGTGAGATCTCTTCCCAATAAGATCGAGGCGTCTGTGAAGATTCTCAGTCATCCAGGTGCGTTTATCTGGGAGTTGAGTCATGGCTACTGGACTTCTTTTTTGAGAGATAGAAACGTTTCGCTGTTCATCCAAACAGCTTCATCGGTCTGAATACAGCTAGTGCAAGATACCTTCTTATAGTCAGCTTGACCTCTTGTCCCCTTGTCTGATTGGCTCATAAGATGAACAAAGCCTGAATAGGCTCGTTAGGGAGACATTAGTGTCCATGGCCTTAAGGTAACCAATGGCCTAAGGTGCTGAAACCAATCAAGAATGGGTCGTTAGCTGTCAAGAATGGGTCGTTAGCTGTGACCTGGTGGTGAAGGCTCCTTGATTTGCCTGGGTACTGTGGAAAGTACAGCCTGGTAAGTAGCAGCTAGACTATGCCGGAGCCCCCCACCTCTGTTGAGGGAGGGATTTTCAATGCTGACATGAATGGCTTCCCTTACTCCTCTCTCAAACCACCTCTCTTCTTTGTCTAATATGTGTACATCCTCATCTTTGAAAGAGTGGCCTTTTTCCTTCAAATGGAGGTGTACTGCTGATTCTGGTCCTGATCTGTTACCTCTCCTATGTTGGGCCATTCTTCTGTTTAATGGCTGTTTCGTTTCTCCAATGTAGAGGTCTGAACACTCTTCACTGCATTGGACTGCATATACTATATTGCTCCTTTTATGGTTTGGTATCGGATCCTTTGGGTGGACAAGTCTCTGCCTTAGTGTGTTCATGGGTTTGAAATAAACAGGAATGTGGTGTTTGCCAAAAATCCTTTTAAGCTTCTCCGACACTCCCGCCATGTAGGGAATGACCAGGTTCTTCCGTCGGGTCTGGGTCTCAGACTGATCCCTTGTTCTTCTGGGATGGCCCACTGCTTTGTTGAAGGCCCACCTTGGATCGAGGAGTTGGAACTTACTATCTCTCTGCAGAAAAATATCCGGGATTGCTGTGTTATGGTCCTTTTGGAGACATGGCTGGGTCCTGCCTTTCCACAGGAGCTTCTACATCTACAGGGACGCTCAGCATTTAGAGCAGATAGAACTATTGAATCCGGGAAGAGCAGAGGTGGAGGGATTTGTGTTTACATAAACAACAACTGGAGCACAGATGTTAAAATAATGGATATTCATTGTTCTCCTGATTTGGAATATCTAGCAGTGAAATGCCGCCCCTTTTATTTGCCACGTGAGTTTAATGTTGTTATAATAACTGCAGTATATATACCTCCTGATGCAAACACTACTACAGCTATGGGTCACCTGCTAACTACTATTAGCAAACAGCAGCAGGCTTACCCAGATGGAGCGCTGGTGGTTGCAGTGATTTTAATCAAGCCAATTTAAAGACTGTTCTCCCTAAGTTCTATCAGTATGTTGACTGTCCCACCAGAGGGAAAAATACCTTGGACCAAGTATATAGTAACATCATGCATGGATAAAAGACTAAGCCTTTGCCCAATATAGGACAGTCAGATCATATATCCCTGTTTATGATTCCATCATACAGACCTCTCGTTAATAGAATCAGACCATCAACCAGAGAAATACGAGTGTGGCCAGCAGGTGCATCTGAGCAACTTCAAGACTGCTTTAGGAGCACTGAATGGGCACTGTTTGAGGAGGACAATGTTGATACATATGCCTCGACAGTACTGTTCTATATTAAAAGCTGCATTGATGTTGTCACTATCACCAGACAAGTACGGGTGTTTCCTAACAACAAGCCCTGGCTAAATAGAGATGTGCGCCTTCTGTTAAAGGCCAGAAATGCTGCTTTCCACTCTGGTGATGCACTACAGTACAGAGAGGCCAGAGCTAAATTGAAAAAGGGCATCAGGGATGCCAAAGCTATGTACTGTCGGAGGATTGAACATCATTTTGAGAGCTCTGATCCTCGTCGGGTATGGCAAGGTCTGCGACAAATCACGGGGCAGAATATTAAAAATAATCTGTCTAGCAGTAGTGAGTTTTTGGCTGATCAGCTGAATCAATTCTTCAGCCGTTTTGAGGTGGAAGCTGGAACCACTATCACTACAGCATCGACCATCAATAGCACACCATCAGAATCTACTACCGACAGACAACCACTTCTACTGCAGATTTCTGATGTGCAACGCGCTTTCCAGAATATTAATGCTAGGAAGGCAGCTGGACCGGATGGAATCATGGGACGAGTTGTTAGGGACTGTGCTGCAGAATTAGCTGGAGTATTTACAGACATTTTTAATCTATCTTTGTTGCAGTGCTCTGTCCCTACTTGCCTGAAGACATCTATTATAGTGCCAGTCCCTAAGCAGCCAGTAGTAGTATCTCTCAATGACTATAGACCAATAGCTTTAACATCTGTTATTATGAAATGTTTTGAGAGATTGGTGCTAGATTATATTAAGGCTAGACTTCCATCTACTCTGGACCCGTTCCAGTTTGCATACAGGAGTAACAGATCCACTGATGATGCTATATCCATTGTTGTCCATACTGTACTGAGCCATTTAGAGCAACAGGGAACATATGCAAGGCTGTTATTTGTGGATTATAGCTCTGCTTTTAATTCAATTCTACCAAATAGGTTGTTTTTTAAAATGGCCAGTTTGGGTATACATCAGAAGATTTGTTTGTGGGTAAGGAATTTTCTGACTGATAGGCCACAGTCAGTAAGGATGGGACTCCACCATTCTTCTACTCTTGTATTAAGTACAGGAGCTCCTCAGGGTTGTGTGCTAAGCCCCTTCCTCTACTCCTTGTACACACATGATTGCACCCCACTGTATAACTCCAACACAATCATCAAATTTGCAGATGATACAACAGTGGTGGGGCTCATTAGTAAGAACGATGAGTCTGCTTATAGGAAAGAAGTACAAGGGTTGACTCAGTGGTGTAAAGAAAACAATCTTATACTTAACACCAAAAAAACTAAAGAACTTATAATTGATTTCAGGAGGAAGAAAGAGGTACATTTACCATTGTACATAAATGGTGAGGAGGTGGAGAGGGTTGGTAGCTTTAAATATCTGGGCACTTACATCTCAGAGGACCTCTCATGGACTGCAAACACCAATATGGTTGTGAAGAAGGCACAGAAGAGGCTGTATTTCCTGAGAATGCTCAGGAAGATGAATTTATCTCAGCATCTACTTCTGTCTTACTATCACAGCACCATTGAGAGTGTCCTAACTTATGGCATGCTATCATGGTATGGGAGCAGCTCTGTAGCGGACAAAAAAGCTCTACAGAGAATAATTAAAATTGCCCAGAATGTTACCGGGCTCCAGCTACCAACCCTGGATGACATCTTCACATCTCGCTGTTTGAGGAAGTCACACAACATTCTGAGGGACTCTACTCATCCTGCTCACAATTTCTTTGAACTGTTGCCTTCTGGCAGAAGATACAGAACAATTAAAACTCGGACCACACGTCTTCTGAACAGTTTTTATCCCAGAGCTATAATTGCACTTAATAATGAACTCAAGAACCACCAGTAGTGAGCACTTGGACAGGATTACCTAGCCTGTTGTGTAGATGCTTGTGTTTTTAAGGGGGGGGGGTTGGTGGGTGGGGGAGTGTTCAGGGATTTTTATGTGTGTGTGTTGAAGGTTGTTTTTTTTTTAAATGTGTGTGAGAGTGTTTGGAGATTTGTGTGTGTGCGTGTTGAATCTGGTCTCTGGGTGTCTGAATTTCGTTGTATGTGTATACTGTGTATATACACACAATGACAATAAAATTATTATTATTATTATTATTATCTTCATCAGCATTCTCTGGATGAGTGGTATTGGTGGGAACGCGTAGAGAAGACCCGGGGGCCAGCTGGTGGCAAAGGCATCTCCCTGTGGGTGTTTGCCTATTCCTGCTCTGGAGCAGTACAAGCTGCATTTGGTGTTGACTTGAGATGCAAATAGATCCATGGTTGGGGTGGCCCACCTGGTGCAGAGGATCTGAAACGCTGTCTCTGAGAGGCTCCACTCGTGGTTGTCGTGGGTGAGGCGGCTCAGTTAATCTGCCGCCACATTGTTGCATGACGCAATATGTATGGCTATTGGGTGAATGCCCTTGGCTATGCACCATCTCCAAAGTTTGAGGGTGAGGTGCAGTAGAGATTTCGAGTGAGTTCCTCCTTGCTTGTTCAAGTAACAAAGTGCTGTAGTATTGTCTGTTATTACTTGGACCGTCTTGTGTGCAAGGAGGAGTTCGAATGCCTTGAGGGCTTTGAAAATGGCAAGGAGTTCTAGGTAGTTGATATGATGGGCATGCTCCTTGAGTGTCCACCTGAGATGGATCGAGAGGTGGTTGCAGGTGGCACCCCATCCCGTCGTACTGGCATCTGTGGTTACCTGGATGGACGGGTAACGCTGTTTGAAGGGCCTTCCCGTTCTTAGATCACGGGAGGACTTCCACCACCTTAGGCTGGTGAGGAGGGCGGAGGTGACTCTGAGCCGTTTGGACGGGTTGTCGCAGTGAGGTCAAAACTGGGCTAGAAGCCATGAGGTCTCATGCGGAGTCTGGCGTGTGGGATGATAGCTGTAGTTGAGGCCATCAGGCCTAGTAAGCGTTGGGCCTGATGTGCAGATACCTTTGTGGAGTCCAGAAAGGGGCCTAGGATGTGATACTGGTTTGGAGCTACTCCTGGGTAAACATCAGGTAGTTCCATGTGGTTCTGTGCCTTGGAACCATGTTTTTGCGCCACTGGGGAGACATGCGCTGACGGACCACTGATTGGGTGTGCAGTCTGTGTGTAAAGGTGGGGCCTAGGATGTGATGCAGGTTTGGAGTTGATCCTGGGTAAAAATCAGGGAGTTCCGTGTGGTTCCGTGCCTTGGAACCATGTTTTTGCGCCACTGCAGAGCCATGCGCTGACAGACGCCTGATTTCGGATGTGCAGTCTGTGTGTATGGATGGGGCCTAGGATGGGATAGTGTTTTGGAGTTGATCCTGGGTAAAAATCAGGGAGTTCCGTGTGGTTCCGTGCCTTGGAACCATGTTTTTGTGCCACTGCAGGGCCATGCGCCGATGGACGCCTGATTTCGGGTGTGCAGTCTGTGTGTATTGATGGGGCCTAGGATGTGATAGTGTTTTGGAGTTGATCCTGGGTAAAAATCAGGGAGTTCCGTGTGGTTCCGTGCCTTGGAACCATGTTTTTGCGCCACTGCAGGGCCATGCGCTGACGGACGCCTGATTTCGGGTGTGCAGTCTTTGTGTATGGATGGGGCCTAGGACGTGATAGTATTTTGGAGTTGATCCTGGGTAAAAATCAGGTAGTTCCGTGTGGTTCCGTGCCTTGGAACCAGGTTTTTGCACCACTGCAGAGCCATGCGCTGACGGACGCCTGATTTCGGGTGTGCAGTCTGTGTGTATGGATGGGGCCTAGGACGTGATAGTGTTTTGGAGTTGATCCTGGGTAAAATTCAGGGAGTTCCGTGTGGTTCCGCCTTTTACCCAGACCCGTTTTTGCGCCGCTGTGGAGTCATGGGCTGACGGACCCCTGATTTCGAGTGTGCAGTCTGTGTGTATGGATGGGGCCTAGGATGTGATAGTGTTTTGGAGTTGATCCTGGGTAAAAATCAGGTAGTTCCGTGTGGTTCCGTGCCTTGGAACCATATTTTTGTGCCACTGCAGAGCCATGCGCTGACGGACACCTGATTTCGGGTGTGCAGTCTGTGTGTATGGATGGGGCCTAGGATGTGATAGTGGTTTGGAGTTGATCCCGGGTAAAAATCATGTAGTTTCGTGTGGTTCCGTGCCTTGGAACCATATTTTTGCGCCACTGCAGAGCCATGCGCTGACGGATCCCTGATTTCGGGTGTGCAGTCTTTGTGTATGGATGGGGCCTAAGACGTGATCGTGTTTTCGAGTTGATCCTGGGTAAAAATCAGGGAGTTCCGTGTGGTTCCGTGCCTTGGAACCATGTTTCTGCAGCACTGCAGAGCCATGCGCTGACGGACGCCTGATTTCGGGTGTGCAGTCTTTGTGTATGGATGGGGCCTAGGACGTGATAGTGTTTTAGAGTTGATCCTGGGTAAAAATCAGGTAGTTCCGTGTGGTTCCGTGCCTTGGAACCATGTTTTTGCACCACTGCAGAGCCATGCGCTGACGGACGCCTGATTTCGGGTGTGCAGTCTGTGTGTATGGATGGGGCCTAGGACGTGATAGTGTTTTGGAGTTGATCCTGGGTAAAAATCAGGTAGTTCCATGTGGTTCCGTGCCTTGGAACCATGTTTTTGCGCCACTGCAGAGCCATGCGCCGACGGACGCCTGATTTTGGGTGTGTAGTCTGTGTGTATGGATGGGGCCTAGGATGTGATAGTGTTTTGGAGTTGATCCTGGGTAAAATTCAGGGAGTTCCGTCAAGTTCCGCCTTTTACCCAGACCCGTTTTTGCGCCGCTGTGGAGTCATGGGCTGACGGACCCCTGATTTCGAGTGTGCAGTCTGTGTGTATGGATGGGGCCTAGGATGTGATAGTGTTTTGGAGTTGATCCTGGGTAAAAATCAGGTAGTTCCGTGTGGTTCCGTGCCTTGGAACCATATTTTTTTGTGCCACTGCAGAGCCATGCGCTGACGGACGCCTGATTTCGGGTGTGCAGTCTGTGTGTATGGATGGGGCCTAGGATGTGATAGTGGTTTGGAGTTGATCCCGGGTAAAAATCATGTAGTTTCGTGTGGTTCCATGCCTTGGAACCATATTTTTGCGCCACTGCAGAGCCATGCGCTGACGGATCCCTGATTTCGGGTGTGCAGTCTTTGTGTATGGATGGGGCCTAGGACGTGATCGTGTTTTGGAGTTGATCCTGGGTAAAAATCAGGGAGTTCCGTGTGGTTCCGTGCCTTGGAACCATGTTTCTGCAGCACTGCAGAGCCATGCGCTGACGGACGCCTGATTTCGGGTGTGCAGTCTTTGTGTATGGATGGGGCCTAGGACGTGATAGTGTTTTAGAGTTGATCCTGGGTAAAAATCAGGTAGTTCCGTGTGGTTCCGTGCCTTGGAACCATGTTTTTGCACCACTGCAGAGCCATGCGCTGACGGACGCCTGATTTCGGGTGTGCAGTCTTTGTGTATGGATGGGGCCTAGGACGTGATAGTGTTTTGGAGTTGATCCTGGGTAAAAATCAGGTAGTTCCGTGTGGTTCCATGCCTTGGAACCATGTTTTTGTACCACTGCAGAGCCATGCGCTGACGGACGCCTGATTTCGGGTGTGCAGTCTGTGTGTATGGATGGGGCCTAGGACGTGATAGTGTTTTGGAGTTGATCCTGGGTAAAAATCAGGTAGTTCCATGTGGTTCCGTGCCTTGGAACCATGTTTTTGCGCCACTGCAGAGCCATGCGCCGACGGACGCCTGATTTTGGGTGTGTAGTCTGTGTGTATGGATGGGGCCTAGGATGTGATAGTGTTTTGGAGTTGATCCTGGGTAAAATTCAGGGAGTTCCGTCAAGTTCCGCCTTTTACCCAGACCCATTTTTTGCGCCGCTGTGGAGTCATGGGCTGACGGACCCCTGATTTCGAGTGTGCAGTCTGTGTGTATGGATGGGGCCTAGGATGTGATAGTGTTTTGGAGTTGATCCTGGGTAAAAATCAGGTAGTTCCGTGTGGTTCCGTGCCTTGGAACCATATTTTTGTGCCACTGCAGAGCCATGCGCTGACGGACGCCTGATTTCGGGTGTGCAGTCTGTGTGTATGGATGGGGCCTAGGATGTGATAGTGGTTTGGAGTTGATCCCGGGTAAAAATCATGTAGTTTCGTGTGGTTCCATGCCTTGGAACCATATTTTTGCGCCACTGCAGAGCCATGCGCTGACGGACGCCTGATTTCGGGTGTGCAGTCTGTGTGTATGGATGGGGCCTAGGACGTGATAGTGTTTTGGAGTTGATCCTGGGTAAAATTCAGGGAGTTCCGTGTGGTTCCGCCTTTTACCCAGACCCGTTTTTGCGCCGCTGTGGAGTCATGGGCTGACGGACCCCTGATTTCGAGTGTGCAGTCTGTGTGTATGGATGGGGCCTAGGATGTGATAGTGTTTTGGAGTTGATCCTGGGTAAAAATCAGGTAGTTCCGTGTGGTTCCGTGCCTTGGAACCATATTTTTGTGCCACTGCAGAGCCATGCGCTGACGGACACCTGATTTCGGGTGTGCAGTCTGTGTGTATGGATGGGGCCTAGGATGTGATAGTGGTTTGGAGTTGATCCCGGGTAAAAATCATGTAGTTTCGTGTGGTTCCGTGCCTTGGAACCATATTTTTGCGCCACTGCAGAGCCATGCGCTGACGGATCCCTGATTTCGGGTGTGCAGTCTTTGTGTATGGATGGGGCCTAAGACGTGATCGTGTTTTGGAGTTGATCCTGGGTAAAAATCAGGGAGTTCCGTGTGGTTCCGTGCCTTGGAACCATGTTTCTGCAGCACTGCAGAGCCATGCGCTGACGGACGCCTGATTTCGGGTGTGCAGTCTTTGTGTATGGATGGGGCCTAGGACGTGATAGTGTTTTAGAGTTGATCCTGGGTAAAAATCAGGTAGTTCCGTGTGGTTCCGTGCCTTGGAACCATGTTTTTGCACCACTGCAGAGCCATGCGCTGACGGACGCCTGATTTCGGGTGTGCAGTCTGTGTGTATGGATGGGGCCTAGGACGTGATAGTGTTTTGGAGTTGATCCTGGGTAAAAATCAGGTAGTTCCATGTGGTTCCGTGCCTTGGAACCATGTTTTTGCGCCACTGCAGAGCCATGCGCCGACGGACGCCTGATTTTGGGTGTGTAGTCTGTGTGTATGGATGGGGCCTAGGATGTGATAGTGTTTTGGAGTTGATCCTGGGTAAAATTCAGGGAGTTCCGTCAAGTTCCGCCTTTTACCCAGACCCGTTTTTTGCGCCGCTGTGGAGTCATGGGCTGACGGACCCCTGATTTCGAGTGTGCAGTCTGTGTGTATGGATGGGGCCTAGGATGTGATAGTGTTTTGGAGTTGATCCTGGGTAAAAATCAGGTAGTTCCGTGTGGTTCCGTGCCTTGGAACCATATTTTTGTGCCACTGCAGAGCCATGCGCTGACGGACGCCTGATTTCGGGTGTGCAGTCTGTGTGTATGGATGGGGCCTAGGATGTGATAGTGGTTTGGAGTTGATCCCGGGTAAAAATCATGTAGTTTCGTGTGGTTCCATGCCTTGGAACCATATTTTTGCGCCACTGCAGAGCCATGCGCTGACGGATCCCTGATTTCGGGTGTGCAGTCTTTGTGTATGGATGGGGCCTAGGACGTGATCGTGTTTTGGAGTTGATCCTGGGTAAAAATCAGGGAGTTCCGTGTGGTTCCGTGCCTTGGAACCATGTTTCTGCAGCACTGCAGAGCCATGCGCTGACGGACGCCTGATTTCGGGTGTGCAGTCTTTGTGTATGGATGGGGCCTAGGACGTGATAGTGTTTTAGAGTTGATCCTGGGTAAAAATCAGGTAGTTCCGTGTGGTTCCGTGCCTTGGAACCATGTTTTTGCACCACTGCAGAGCCATGCGCTGACGGACGCCTGATTTCGGGTGTGCAGTCTTTGTGTATGGATGGGGCCTAGGACGTGATAGTGTTTTGGAGTTGATCCTGGGTAAAAATCAGGTAGTTCCGTGTGGTTCCATGCCTTGGAACCATGTTTTTGCACCACTGCAGAGCCATGCGCTGACGGACGCCTGATTTCGGGTGTGCAGTCTGTGTGTATGGATGGGGCCTAGGACGTGATAGTGTTTTGGAGTTGATCCTGGGTAAAAATCAGGTAGTTCCATGTGGTTCCGTGCCTTGGAACCATGTTTTTGCGCCACTGCAGAGCCATGCGCCGACGGACGCCTGATTTTGGGTGTGTAGTCTGTGTGTATGGATGGGGCCTAGGATGTGATAGTGTTTTGGAGTTGATCCTGGGTAAAATTCAGGGAGTTCCGTCAAGTTCCGCCTTTTACCCAGACCCATTTTTGCGCCGCTGTGGAGTCATGGGCTGACGGACCCCTGATTTCGAGTGTGCAGTCTGTGTGTATGGATGGGGCCTAGGATGTGATAGTGTTTTGGAGTTGATCCTGGGTAAAAATCAGGTAGTTCCGTGTGGTTCCGTGCCTTGGAACCATATTTTTGTGCCACTGCAGAGCCATGCGCTGACGGACGCCTGATTTCGGGTGTGCAGTCTGTGTGTATGGATGGGGCCTAGGATGTGATAGTGGTTTGGAGTTGATCCCGGGTAAAAATCATGTAGTTTCGTGTGGTTCCATGCCTTGGAACCATATTTTTGCGCCACTGCAGAGCCATGCGCTGACGGATCCCTGATTTCGGGTGTGCAGTCTTTGTGTATGGATGGGGCCTAGGACGTGATCGTGTTTTGGAGTTGATCCTGGGTAAAAATCAGGGAGTTCCGTGTGGTTCCGTGCCTTGGAACCATGTTTCTGCAGCACTGCAGAGCCATGCGCTGACGGACGCCTGATTTCGGGTGTGCAGTCTTTGTGTATGGATGGGGCCTAGGACGTGATAGTGTTTTAGAGTTGATCCTGGGTAAAAATCAGGTAGTTCCGTGTGGTTCCGTGCCTTGGAACCATGTTTTTGCACCACTGCAGAGCCATGCGCTGACGGACGCCTGATTTCGGGTGTGCAGTCTGTGTGTATGGATGGGGCCGAGGACGTGATAGTGTTTTGGAGTTGATCCTGGGTAAAAATCAGGTAGTTCCATGTGGTTCCGTGCCTTGGAACCATGTTTTTGCGCCACTGCAGAGCCATGCGCCGACGGACGCCTGATTTCGGATGTGTAGTCTGTGTGTATGGATGGGGCCTAGGATGTGATAGTGTTTTGGAGTTGATCCTGGGTAAAAATCAGGGAGTTCCGTCTAGTTCTGCCTTTTACCCAGACCCGTTTTTGCGCCACTGTGGAGCCATGGGCTGACGGACCCCTGATTTCGAGTGTGCAGTCTGTGTGTATGGATGGGGCCTAGGATGTGATAGTGTTTTGGAGTTGATCCTGGGTAAAAATCAGGGAGTTCCGTGTGGGTCCGTGCCTTGGAACCATATTTTTGTGCCACTGCAGAGCCATGCGCTGACGGACGCCTGATTTCGGGTGTGCAGTCTGTGTGTATGGATGGGGCCTAGGATGTGATAGTGGTTTGGAGTTGATCCCGGGTAAAAATCATGTAGTTTCGTGTGGTTCCGTGCCTTGGAACCATATTTTTGCGCCACTGCAGAGCCATGCGCTGACGGATCCCTGATTTCGGGTGTGCAGTCTTTGTGTATGGATGGGGCCTAGGACGTGATAGTGTTTTGGAGTTGATCCTGGGTAAAAATCAGGGAGTTCCATGTGGTTCCGTGCCTTGGAACCATGTTTCTGCAGCACTGCAGAGCCATGCGCTGACGGACGCCTGATTTCGGGTGTGCAGTCTTTGTGTATGGATGGGGCCTAGGACGTGATAGTGTTTTGTAGTTGATCCTGGGTAAAAATCAGGTAGTTCCGTGTGGTTCCATGCCTTGGAACCATGTTTTTGCACCACTGCAGAGCCATGCGCTGACGGACGCCTGATTTCGGGTGTGCAGTCTGTGTGTATGGATGGGGCCTAGGATGTGATAGTGTTTTGGAGTTGATCCTGGGTAAAAATCAGGTAGTTCCGTGTGGTTCCGTGTCTTGGAACCATATTTTTGCGCCACTGCAGAGCCATGCGCTGACGGATGCCTGATTTTGGGTGTGCAGTCTGTGTGTATGGATGGGGCCTAGGACGTGATAGTGTTTTGTAGTTGATCCCGGGTAAAAATCAGGTAGTTCCGTGTGGTTCCGTGCCTTGGAACCATATTTTTGTGCCACTGCAGAGCCATGCGCTGACGGACGCCTGATTTCGGGTGTGCAGTCTGTGTGTATGGATGGGGCCTAGGATGTGATAGTGGTTTGGAGTTGATCCCGGGTAAAAATCATGTAGTTTCGTGTGGTTCCGTGCCTTGGAACCATATTTTTGCGCCACTGCAGAGCCATGCGCTGACGGATCCCTGATTTCGGGTGTGCAGTCTTTGTGTATGGATGGGGCCTAGGACGTGATAGTGTTTTGGAGTTGATCCTGGGTAAAAATCAGGGAGTTCCGTGTGGTTCCGTGCCTTGGAACCATGTTTCTGCAGCACTGCAGAGCCATGCGCTGACGGACGCCTGATTTCGGGTGTGCAGTCTTTGTGTATGGATGGGGCCTAGGATGTGATAGTGTTTTGTAGTTGATCCTGGGTAAAAATCAGGTAGTTCCGTGTGGTTCCATGCCTTGGAACCATGTTTTTGCACCACTGCAGAGCCATGCGCTGACGGACGCCTGATTTCGGGTGTGCAGTCTGTGTGTATGGATGGGGCCTAGGATGTGATAGTGTTTTGGAGTTGATCCTGGGTAAAAATCAGGTAGTTCCGTGTGGTTCCGTGTCTTGGAACCATATTTTTGCGCCACTGCAGAGCCATGCGCTGACGGATGCCTGATTTTGGGTGTGCAGTCTGTGTGTATGGATGGGGCCTAGGACGTGATAGTGTTTTGTAGTTGATCCCGGGTAAAAATCAGGTAGTTCCATGTGGTTCCGTGCCTTGGAACCATGTTTTTGTACCACTGCAGAGCCATGCGCTGACGGACCCCTGATTTCGGGTGTGCAGTCTGTGTGTATGGATGGGGCCTAGGACGTGATAGTGTTTTGGAGTTGATCCTGGGTAAAAATCAGGGAGTTCCGTGTGGTTTCGTGCCTTGGAACCATGTTTTTGCACCACTGCAGTGCCATGCGCTGACGGACGCCTGATTTCGGGTGTGCAGTCTGTGTGTATGGATGGGGCCTAGGATATGATAGTGGTTTGGATTTGATCCCGGGTAAAAATCATGTAGTTTCGTGTGGTTCCGTGCCTTGGAACCATATTTTTGCGCCACTGCAGAGCCATGCGCTGACGGATCCCTGATTTCGGGTGTGCAGTCTTTGTGTATGGATGGGGCCTAGGACGTGATAGTGTTTTGGAGTTGATCCCGGGTAAAAATCAGGGAGTTCTGTGTGGTTCCATGCCTTGGAACCATGTTTTTGCGCCACTGTGGAGCCATGCGCTGATGGACCCGTGATTTTTGTTGTGCAATCTGTGGATTGAAATGGGCTCTATAGATGATAGTGGGTTCATCATGATCCAATGTAAAAATCATATGAAATCAGATGGTTCCGTGCGATGGAACCATGTTTTTGCGCCACTGCCGAGCCATGCGCTGGAGGAAACGTGATTATTCTTGTGTAATAGTTGACCATGAATGGGATGTGTGATTTGATGGTGATTTGGGAAGGATCCCATGTAAAAATCATATGAAATCAGGGAGTTCCGTCAAGTTCCGCCTTTTACCCAGACCCGCAGTTCTGCACGGCAGCTCAGCCTGGTCCCGGCGTCTTCGGCGGCGGCGGCGGCGCGAGGGCTCCGTGGGCCAAGGAGGGAGGAGCAAGGACACCGCGCGGGGGCCGCCTCTCCGCTGCTGCTCCTGGAGACACGAAGCCCAGGCGCAAATCCCTTTCCCGGGGCCTTTTGCAAACGGAGGCAGACCTGTCCGGGCGGGGGATCAGGCGAGGAGAGCGAGGCGAAGGGCCCGGCTCCACGTCCTTCCGGGCCGCCCCTGGCTCCTCCGCCCGGCGCTTCGGACAGCGGCGGCGGGGCTCCCTCGGCGGGCGTGGGCGTGCCTGTTGGGGCGAAGGGCAGGCAGGCATCGCGCGCCCCCCCACCGCCCGCCCCAGGCCCGCCCCGCAGCAGAAAGCCTCCCGCGATGGGACACACGCCAAAGCCCCGCAGTGAAGAAGACCCTGGGCTGGGTTGGAGGGGAGGGGGGTGGGGTGGGGTGTCCCTCGCTCTCTTCTGGCCCCCAGACAGGCGCGCACAGAGGTCGAGGGGGGGGGAGCCTGCCCTGCCTGCCTGCCTTCGGCCCCTGAACGTACCCCGGGAGGTAATGCGGGTCGGGAGTCATCAGGATCGGGCTGATCTTGGGAGCAAAAGCGGTGGCCATGATGGTCCGGAGGCCTCCTTGGCAACGGAACTGGCCGGGCAGGCCCGGAGGGGAGCGCCCGAGGAGGAGCCTGCCTGCCTGTCCAGGGAAACATGATGAACACAAACGCCCGCCAGCCTCCCCCGCCCCCCCCTCCGCCCACAGGCACACTCGTCCTGGCCTGCAAAAAACACCCCCTTGCATTCCCCCCCCCCCAATACACACACCTCAGCCTTTCCCTGCTTCGCAGGAAAACAGGTTCCCTTGCCCAATCCAGTCTTTCCTCCAGGGAGACCTGCATCCGCCGGCCAGGATTTGCAGGATTCCTTTCAGGTGAGCTCCAAACCACTCTTCACTGTGACTCCTTCTACTTCTTCCACATCTTTTCCTTCCTACCATCTCTCTCTCTCTCTCTCTCTCTTTCTCTCTCTCTCCTCACCAACTACTAGTAAATTCTCCCTGGCAGCAGTGCCTTTTCGTTGCCCCTGTGAACAACGTCAACGAGCACCCCAAATGCTCCTTCCTCCACAGCCCTGCTTAAACCTAGTAAAATACCAAGTTGTGGTTTCCTTAATCCACTGGACCGCCCCCATTTTTCTGGTAAATCTTGTCTACTCCGAGTATATCCCACAAGGAGGGGCCCCATTTTCATGTTTTTAACACTCAGGGTTGTTGTTGTTTTGGTTCCTGTTCTGGCAATAAAAGTTTTCTTAGGGTCTGGTTGCAATAACTGAGCTGAAATGAATGCTATCAATTCCTTGCTTCAAATTGTGGAATTTTAGACCCTTGTGTGCATTTCTAATCTCATTTATTTATTTATTTATTTATTTATTTATTTATTTATTTATTTATTTATTTATTTATCTTGTATGCTGCCCACTATCCAGAGGTCTCTGGGCAGTTCACAATCAAAATAGACAATTAAAACATCAAAATTACAATAAAATTAAAACAATAAGAACAGAATCTAAAAAAACCATACCTGGCAATTAAGATCTAGCCAGGAGGCCCTCCTGAAAGAGCCATCCCTTAAGGAGGTGAAAGGGGTGGCTTGCAGGTATAGGGCCTTTTCGGTAGCTGCCCCCAGGTTATGGAATGCCCTCCTGAGTGAGACCCACCTGGCACCGAAGTTGATGACATTTTGGTGCCAGGTAAATACCTTCCTGTTCCAGAAGTTTTTAAACTGATGATTGTGGGTCCTGATGGCAATTTTAGTGTTGTGCAGAGGGAGCCCCATGAAGAATGGCAGGCGGGGAGGGGCCCCTGGACGCCCACCCAATCCCCCAGTAATAGAGGGATTCTACTCTCTGCCACAGAATGGACACTCATTGGGCTGCTATTGGTGGCAACGTGGGGGGGGGGCTTCCAAAGAGGATCAGCCCAGCTGGAGGAGGAGGAGGAGGAGGAGGGAAAACAGGAATGAGGTCAAAAATGCCATCTCTACCACCTTCTTGATTCGATTTTAGCTTTCATAATTCTCACAATTATTATTTGCATCCTGCTACTTAGTATGTTTCCTTGTTTCATTTTTGCTTTATCTCTCTGTGTGTTTATGATTCTGGTTTTATCTTAATAAATACATCTTCATGAATTGTTGTTGTTTGTGTGTGTGTGTGTGTTTCTCTTTGTTGTACCAGAATGGCCTTTGGGCTAGATGGTTTTGGAGGGGGTGTCTTTAGGTCAAATCAATCAATCAATCCGTCCATCCCAAGGCCGTTCCCATCTCTTCCCAGGGGCTGGCTCTTCTGCCCTGCCGGAGCCATCCTCCCTCCTCTGCCTCTGCTGGAAGAAGTGCCAGCCTGAGGGGGACCAGCAGGGAGCCTGGTGAGGTTGCCAGCAAAGCCCACGGGGGCTGGGGGGAGGGGCTGGTTGCCCAGAAGGGCTTCCATCAGGGGGGAGGCTTTCCAGGAGGAGGGCCAGCCCCCGCACCCTTCTTTCAGAGGCCAGAAGGCCTGCTGGGCACCCACCCTCATCCTGTCTTCTCATCCCGAAGGCAGGGAAGCGCCCACTTCCTCTCAGTGGGGCTCCTGCCTGCTCAGGACCCTCCTCCTCCTCCTGAGGAAACCAGTTGGACCTACACAGCCATTGAAGGAGGGGGCACCAGCCCCCTTCTGCCCTGGATGGGGTGGGGTGAGGTGGGGTGGGGTGGGGTGCCCTGCAGCTCATCCTCCAAAGGAGGACTTCAGCTGGCCCTGGGCGGGTGAGGGCAGGGTCGGCAGCTGCTCCCAGGGCTGTGTCGCCTGGGCTTCCTCACAGGCCACTTTTTCCCGCATTGCAGAGAAGCAAGCCAAAGAAGTGTGGGAGGACTGGATTCCTTTTGGGCCTCAGCCGCCATTTCCCTGGACAGACTTGGAGCTGAAGGCTGCTGCAAAATGGGGGACACGGTGGGAGATGAAGGCAGCCATGTCGGGCACAGCTGCTGGTGGAATGCTAAGCTACGCACCCGTTGCACTACCTGGACATTGGTGGCAGCTGCTTCCATGAGGCAGCATGATCCCTGCCCCATAGAGCGGGTGCAGGCTCTGTCCGGCCAAACCCCTCCTGTGGCCTCCCAGCCAGAGCCCAGAGACCACCAGCAACCTGCCAGATGCCCGGCCTCACACTGTCTGGCCAAGGGGTGTGTGTGTGGAGATAGTGGCCAAAGAGGGAACAGTCCCAGGCATTCCATTCCAAGATGGCCTCCCAGGCCTGGCCCAGCAACACCTGCTCTGGTTCGGGGGCCCAGAGTGGGTGAGGTGCCTCTCTGGGCACCAGTCTACCTGCCAGCTGGCACCAGAAGAGAAACACTTTGCCACACCCAGCACCAGCAGACTCTTCTGCGCCACCTTCTTTGGATACCTCAGAGACCTCCCAGCAGAGACGTGTGACCACCACCAGCGCTGCAGGGCCCCAATAGTTTTGGCTGCCCAGCCATTTTGGCTGATCAGGGGTCATGCTCCCGGCTGGTTCCAATCTGAGCAAGTGAGAAAGAGGGCAAGCGTGCCTGGGGCCCTGGCAGGGTTGATGGTGATAGAGATGATTATTCAATATACTTTATATTTTATAAGCTGTCATTGTAGATAAAATGGCAGTCTGGGAGTTGAGTCATGGCTACTGGACTTCTTTTTTGAGAGATATTTCATGTACAGAGGGGACTTCTACAGACAGAAGCATGGCTGTGCCATGGGTTCCCCAGTGTCACCAATTGTAGCAAACCTATACATGGAAGAAGTGGAGAAGAAGGCACTCAACACCTTCCCAGGGACAACACCATCCCATTGGTTCAGGTATGTAGATGATACCTGGGTTAAAATAAAGACGTAGGAAGTACAGGCCTTTACAGACCACATCAACGCAGTGGATCCTAATATTAAGTTCACTAGGGAAGACACCCAAGACAACAGGCTGGCTTTCCTGGATTGTGCAGTCATCATCAGACCTGACCGTGGCCTAGGAGTAGAAGTTTACAGGAAACCCACCCACACAGATCAATACTTACTGTTTGACTCCCACCATCCATTACAACACAAACTAGGAGTCATCAGGACCCTAAGCCACAGAGCAGAGAGCATCCCCACCTCCTCAGAAGCCAAGAAGAAGGAAGACAGGCACCTGAAGACAGCACTTAAGGCCTGTGGATATCCAAGGTGGGCCTTCAACAAAGCAGTGGGCCATCCCAGAAGAACAAGGGATCAGTCTGAGACCCAGACCCGACGGAAGAACCTGGTCATTCCCTACATGGCGGGAGTGTCGGGGAAGCTTAAAAGGATTTTTGGCAAACACCACATCCCTGTTTATTTCAAACCCATGAACACACTAAGGCAGAGACTTGTCCACCCAAAGGATCCGATACCAAACCATAAAAGGAGCAATATAGTATATGCAGTCCAATGCAGTGAAGAGTGTTCAGACCTCTACATTGGAGAAACTAAACAGCCATTAAACAGAAGAATGGCCCAACATAGGAGAGGTAACAGCTCAGGACCAGAATCAGCAGTACACCTCCATTTGAAGGAAAAAGGCCACTCTTTCAAAAATGAGGATGTACACATATTAGACAAAGAAGAGAGGTGGTTTGAGAGAGGAGTAAGGGAAGCCATTCATGTTAGCATTGAAAATCCCTCCCTCAACAGAGGTGGGGGGCTCCGGCATAGTCTAGCTGCTACTTATCAGGCTGTACTTTCCACAGTACCCAGGCAAATCAAGGAGCCTTCACCACCAGGTCACAGCTAACGACCCATTCTTGACAGCTAACGACCCATTCTTGATGGGTTTCAGCACCTTAGGCCATTGTTTAACAGAAGGCCATGGACACTAATGTCTCCCTAACGAGCCTATTCAGGCTTTGTTCATCTTATGAGCCAATCAGACAAGGGGACAATAGGTCAAGCTGACTATAAGAAGGTCTCTTGCACTAGCTGTATTCAGACCGATGAAGCTGTTTGGATGAACAGCGAAACGTTTCTATCTCTCAAAAAAGAAGTCCAGTAGCCATGACTCAACTCCCAGATAAACGCACCTGGATGACTGAGAATCTTCACAGAGATAAAATGGCAGTGTTTCTGTCCCTTTATTAATTTACTCTGTGTCCCTTGATTCACCTCTCCCCTTCACGAAACTGTTGCACAAAGCACTACACTGTTTTTCCCCCAAGCCTGTCCTGTGAGATAAACAGGCCATAAAACTACCGGGCAACACTTATCTGTGAGAACGTCTCCAGAACAATGGGGCCCCTGCACAAGATAGCCAGACATCCGTGCATCGATTTATCGATACACAGCTGTCAAAGCGCATACGGAGAAAGCAGCAGCGCGTTCCGGGAACTACATGACAGGGGGCGCTGAAGGACAAGATTAATGACGTCCGCTGTATGTTTTCCTAGATAAGTGGGTGTTAACGGGGTGCTAACAATGTGCAAACTATGTATCTTTTGAAGTTTTCTTTGTTCTTTGTGGGCATTCTACAGCGCCCAGATGTATCCTTGTTTTTTTCCTGATAATGAAGGGGTGTTGGCGAATGTTTTACTATAAAGGCTGTAAAAGTTTTCATGTTCTTCGCCCCAGTTTTCCGACTGCAATTTGGCTGGGTGCCATTGCTGCAGCAAAATTAAAGTTTTTCTCCGTTCCTTTGATCCTTGGCGTGTCTTTTCAACCCTCGGCTCCCGTAATAGCGGCAAAGGTAATCCTGGGTGAGGCTTTCATCTGGGGGCTCATCCGGGATTGCCCTCCCTTTTTGGGGCGAGGGGCCAAGCCAAGCGACGCCGAACAGCCAGCGGTGGACGAAGAGCTCCGGTGCACACCTTTCCACTTGAAAAGGGGAACTTTTCCGTTCAACGTGGTGGCGGAGACGGTTTCGCTCGGGGAGAAAAACTCTGGCCAGACGGAGAGGAACCTCTTGGGAGATTTGGTAAGATATGGGACCGGTCCAGAGTGGGAAGAGAAATTGTCTCTAGTTTCGGGGTTGAGCCCCTAGTGTGTTAAAGAGTAACAGAACGACGGTTCTGGGTTTTTGGGGAGGAGAAGGGCAGTGCGTGCTCTAACATCCCATGTGAAATAAGTGAATATTGTTTGGTGTGGGCAGCGGGAAGGAGCTCTTGGCTGTCAAAGTAGACTAGCAGAAAAAAGGTTCTTAATAGGTAGAGGGAACCAGAATAGGTTGGGAGGTGGTTTTGAAATGTGGGTGATTTGTGTGGCCACTGACCCAGTGAATGAGTGAGCGCGTGGAAGGCTGGGGTGTAGATGCCCTTTGGCCGAGCGAAGTCCGGGTTACGCATTTCCTGTCACAGGCGACTGTCCAGGTCATAGCCAGAATCGAGTGGTGTGTGTATGAAAATTGTGTGAAGAGTTTAGGACCGGGTCCAGTGGCTTTGTGTGGGAGAAATATAGGAAAATAGCTTAAATAAAATCATCAAAAATCATGGGGCAAAACACCAGTAAACCCACAACTCCATTAGAGTGTTTCCTTTTGAACTGGCATGCAGCCACCAAAAACTATGATTTCGGTATCAAGATGAAGAGGGAAAGGATGGAGACTTTATGTCAAGTTGAATGGCCCATAATGCAGGTAGATTGGGCAGCTCAAGGGACCTTCAATGAGAGCATCATCAGACAATTGTGGTTAAAAATTCTCAAGAACTGCCCCGAACACATTCCCTATATTGAGGTTTGGAAAGGAAATGTGAAGAAAAATCCCTTGTGGATCCAATTCTGTAGAGAATTGCCACCACAAGCTAAGTTACTAGCCCTGAAGAAAAAGGAGGCAGCCTTAGAAAGCCGTCCTGAAGATTATGATGTCTTCACCCCACCACCTCCTTATCTTGCGGCCATCCCTCCAGGGAATCCAGCGGTCCTCCCTGCAGTATTACCTCCTCCAGGTCCAGCACCCGCTTCCCCTCCAAAAGATGGTAATCTCCCCACACCAAAAGATCTTCCGCAGCCAGGACCATCTGGCAAACTTCCAAAAGATGAGCAAGAGACAGGGAAAGGGGCCCCCAAGAGAGATGAGGAAGAGGAAGAAGAGGAGAGTGAGGAGAAATTTCGTCATAGGATAAAAAGAAATATTGAATGGGGAGAAGCAGACCATCAAAGAGTGGCCGAATTAATTAAGAAATACCGTGAATCAGTGATGGAAGTAGGAAATTTTGCATTAGAAGCGGCAGGAGAGCGAAATTGGGTAAAGAGACAGCGATATCTCTTAAGGGCATATGATGCAGCAAGGAGACATGAGGAATTTCTTGAAAATAAGAGGATTGAGGAACAGGGGAAAGTCATGCCTCTAAGGCGAGTGTACGACCCTTTGCCCCAAAATCAGCAGGGTCCCCGTACATATTCGATGCAACACGTCCCGTTTACCTCAAGTGACATAATAAATTGGAAAAATACACTTCCAAGCTTAGAAGAAGACCCTGATAAAAATTTTGAAACTATGTCTAGTATTTTTAACGTGTACATGCCCACTTTTGAAGATGTGCAGCATCTAGTGAGAGGGTTATTTAATTCAGAGGAAACACGGAAGATTTTCGAGGAGGCTAGAAAATCCCGTATAGCAGCAGGAGATACCCCTGCCCAAGCAGAAGCAGCTGTCCCGACAACCACGGCACCCGATTGGGACTATAATGCAGATGCAAGACGCACTGCTTTGAGAAATTACCACACAGCAATACTTCAGGGCATCAGGGCAGCTGGCAGGAAGAAAATTAATATGTCAAAGGTAAATGACGTGGTTCAAAGGCAAGATGAATCTCCAGGGGCTTTTCTGGATAGATTGTATCAGGCTTTTAGAAGATACACTCCCATTAACCCTGAGGATCCTGGAATAGAGAATATTGTAAAAACTGTTTTTGTGGCTCAATCTGCTCCAGATATTCGAAAAAGAATTCAAAAAGAGGCCAATTTTATGGGCCAAACATTGCAGTGGATGCTCCAATTGGCGCAAACAAAATTTAATAATAGGGAAGAAGATCAAAGTTGTCCAAAAAGTAAAGGACAAACCAAGAAAGTGATGGCTTTAAATCAGGTCCCTGAGCCTCGCAATTTTAACGCCCCAGGGAACCGGCGAGGGCCATTGTTAAAAAATCAATGTGCACTATGTGGTCAGACTGGGCATTGGCGTAAGGACTGTTTCAGGAACCCTGAAAACCAGAGGTGAGGAGGCTTTAATCAAGGTCCACGCCGTCCCTGGCAGCCACCGGCTTTTGAAAGATATTCAGCACCAGGTCCCTTTAATTTCCAACAACAGAGGAATCCCCAGGTTAATCAAGGACAAGGCAGTCAATTTCATGGCATCCTTGTTCCGTGTCAGTCACAATGGAACACCCCTTTGTTGCCGGTTCGAAAACCGGATGGGACATTTCGCCCAGTGCAAGACCTCCGTTTAGTGAATGAGGCTATCGAACCTCTTCATCAGAATGTCCCGAACCCTTATACAATTCTGAGTTTGATACCACCAGAAGCAGCTTATTTCACAGTTCTAGATTTGAAGGATGCATATTTCTGCTGCCGGTTAGCGCCACAGAGCCAGCATATCTTTGCCTTTCAATGGGAAGACCCCCAAACTGGCACAAAAACCCAATTCCGGTGGACACGTTTGCCACAGGGGTTCCGAAATTCTAGTACGTTATTTGGGGGTGCCCTGGCATCAGACCTCGCCAATTTCCCCTGAAAACCTGGCCAAATAGTCCTCCAGTATGTAGATGACATTTTGGCAGGAGCAGAAACCAAAGAAGGTTGTGAGCAGCTCACAATTGATCTTTTAAATCATTTGGCAGCAGCAGGTTATAGAGTAACCAGGAAGAAAGCTCAAATTTGTCAAAAAACAGTAAGGTATTTGGGTTTCGACATCTCTCAGCAAAGACGCCAACTTCGTGACGAGAGGAAGCATTCAATCATTCAAATTCCCGAACCGAGAAATAGGAGAGAACTCAGAGGCTTTTTGGGAGCAGCAGAATTTTGTCGAATTTGGATCCCAAATTTCAGCCTTCTAGCAAAACCCTTGCACTTAGCAATAAGAGGAAAAAAAAGTGATGAATTCCTGTGGGGTCCGGAACAAAGAGAAAGCTTCAAAGCAACTAAACAGGCTTTAGTAGAGGCGCCCGCTCTCGGTCTCCCACATCCAAATAAACCTTTTAATTTGTATGTTGATGAAGAAAATGGAGTGGCAAAAGGAGTCCTGTGTCAGAAATTGGCAGCAGCCAGTAGCTTATCTGTCAGAGACATTGACCCCAACAGAGCAAGGACTCCCGTCTTGCATGCGAGGAGTGGTAGCACTGGCAGCGCTTTTAAAGAAAGCAGATAAGTTCACTTTCAGACAAGCCACAAAATGTATCACAAAGCATGCAATTCTGCCTTTATTAGATGCCAAAGGAGGGTATCACTTGTCCCAAACTGCCATGATGAAGTGTCAAAAACTGTTTTCAAGGGCTGGTCTTACATTTCAAACAACAGAGGGTTTAAACCCAGCAACTCTCCTCCCAATAAGCGACCAACCGGCCACCCATGACTGTATACAGACATTAGATGAAGTGTATTCGTCCCGACCAGATCTTCGTGATACCCCTCACCCTCAGTGGAGGACATGGTTTGTGGATGGTAGTAGTTCAGTGATTGAAGGAAAAAGACAGGCAGGATATGCCATAGTGGAATTAGAAGACACTGTAATCGAAGCCAAGCAATTGCCCCCAGGAACATCAGCTCAAATAGCTGAATTGATAGCTCTCACCAGGGCACTAGAATTGTCAGAAGGAGAAAGCATTAATATTTATACAGATTCCAAGTATGCATTTCTTACACTTCATGCACATGGGGCACTTTGGAAGGAACGAGGTCTTTTTTACTTCCGAGGGGACATCAGTAGCACACCCTGAAATTTTGTTGCAACTTTTAGATGCTGTTTGGAAACCTAAAGAGGTGGCAGTCATTCATTGTCACAGGCATAAGATTGGTCCAGGACTTGAAGCAAGGGGGAACAGGCTGGCAGATCGCATTGCCAAACAAGCAGCTCAGAGTGCAGTTGAAATGCAACTTAGTCTTATCCCGATAGACATTTTGCCACCAGAACCACCTCGTTATTCGTCCGCTGAGGATGAATTTGCAGAGGAACAGGAGTTTGACAGGACGCCAGAGGGCTGGTACAAACTGCCAAGTGGACAATTGTGGGTTCCAGAGAGCCTATCTTGTCAGGTAGTTCAGAGTCATCATGACAGCACTCATCAAGGTCCCGAAGTGGCATTTCAACATTTGAGCCCGTACCTGTATATAGCCAAACTTCGACAGCTGGCTTCAAACATTTCACATAGATGTGTCACCTGTCAAAGGAACAATCCTAGGACTGGACCCTTGCCACCTCCAGGAATTCAATATAGTGGGAAGGAGCCCTTTGAGGATATGCAGTTGGACTTTACGGAATTACCAAGATGTGGACTATACCGTTACATGCTTGTGTTAGTGTGTACATTTACCGGGTGGCCAGAGGCTTTTCCAACAAAAACTGAGAAGGCTAGTGAAGTGGTTCGATGCCTTTTGCGGGATCATATCCCGAGGCACGGGATACCCCACACTCTTTCCTCGGATAACGGGCCAGGATTCATTTATCATGTTTTGCAAGAACTGGCTAGGGCACTACATGTCAAGTGGAATTTACATACAGCATACCGGCCTCAAAGTTCAGGACGAGTAGAGAGGATGAACAGGACTTTGAAAAGCCATTTGTCTAAGCTTACCCAGGAAACAGGCAAAAGTTGGGTGGAAATGCTACCCATTGCTCTTTTTAGAAGCAGGACTACCCCTTCAAGCCAAACAGGCATTTCCCCATTTGAACTTGTTTATGGCAGGCCAGTTCCAATTTCATGTGGGTTACGTCCAGAGAGTGTAGCTTCTATGACACATGCAAAATATCTTCAGATGCTTGGCCGATCTCTTTCTTCATTACACAGGTGGACCCTTGGATGGCTGCCCGTGGTGTTACAGGAGCCTCCTCATCATTTTGAACCGGGATATTCGGTCTGGATTAAAGACTGGAACCAACAACCCCTACGCCCGAAGTGGAAAGGTCCTTTCACGGTGCTACTATCAACGCCAACAGCTGTCAAGATCTCCGAAGTGAGCGCCTGGATCCACCACACCCGCGTGAAGCGAGCCGCCCCAGCGAGCGAAGAAGAAGAGTGGACAGTTCACGCCAACCCTGATGACAGTCTGAAACTGACCTTCAAAAAGGTTGCTTCAGACATAGAGAACTCAAAGTAAAATATTGGCTTCCTATGTGCATGGTGAGAGGTGTTTTCGACAAGAAAACCTGACTTTTTCCTTTTCAGCCTTTGAATTTCCCACCTTCCAAATTAGTCCCTCTTACAAGAAGAGGAGGGAGAAGCCGCAACAAGAAAGCGGGTGATTTGGTTTAGCTGAAAAGATAGGGCAACATTTTGTGCGAGACTATGTTTTAAAAAGTGCCCTTTTTCCTTTTCCTGGAGCTGAACAGTGTTTTCTCATTAATTTCCGGGAAGAATTGCAGCAAGCGAGGCAGCGCTTCGGTAGCGCAGCAACTGTCAAAGAGCGTTCTAAGGGTTGTCAACGAACGTTCTAAGAGCTGTCAAAAGCTCCGCAGCTGTCAAAACTCTTAAAGAAGCCCTGGACATTTTTGCAGGTTGACATCCCAAGCGGATTTGGTTCATTATTTCGTTAATATATGTATTGGGAGCTTCATTAATTTGTTATATTTAGAAGTGAGAGTTATTTGAAATGTCTAAATCAGTAGAAATGGTAGTTCTTCTATTCCTAATGCCAATTTGTTTAGCTGCCAAGCCTGAGGGTATAGGAGAATGTACCCCATGCATTATAGCAGCTAGTCAAGGCAATAGGGTAGTGAATACCTTGGTATACTATACCCAGAAGCCAGTGGAGTGCAAACAAGCTGGAACCACATGTCTGAATCAAGACAAGATGTATCACATATGCAAAAGTGAATCTGGAGGCTATCTTTGTTACAAGCCTGAGGTTCCAGTTAAATTTAATTATACAATATGGGCTGGAATGGCCAAAACTAAGGAGCCCAGGAGAGACAACCCAGAAGGTGGTGGACTTTTATATTATGTGAATTCCACTGTTGTGTTGAAACATAGTGGCAGACGGGCAGTAATTTGGTTTAATGCCTGTGATGCCCTAGGAAAAGGCCTGGGAACTTGCTGTGGATCAAAAACATGGGCAGCCACATATAGGTCTGAACATAAGTACTTGTGCTACCCCCATGAAGGTGCAAAAGCAGGCAATCCTGAAGTTTGGGCACCATGTGGGTCAAACAAATTATGTTCAGGATGGGGATGTGTGTGTGCCTATACAGCAGGAGGCTATCCAGGTTGTCCTCATCTCTCACAGTTCAGGAGAATAGGAGGAAACAATGTTAGTCTGATGATTAGTGACACACACCCCTCCGTGCAAGTATATGGCTTTGGAATTGATGGGCCTGGAAAAGATCCAGTCACCTACTTGACAATTACACGTACAGAAGTAAGGAATGGAGAGAGAGGAAAAGCCATTCCTGGTCGGTGGAAAATGCAGTGGAAAAATTGAAGGAGAATCCTTATGAAATTTCTTAGCAGGCCAAAAATTTGTTTTTGGAAATGGCCCAATCAATAGCTACAGAATTAGGAGTCACAAACTGTTATGTTTGTGGGGGGACAAATTTTGGTGAGGACTGGCCTTGGGAAGTGATGGAGATTTCTCCACAATTGTATAATAACATGTCAAAAATTGGCAATGTCACCAAGAGAACCCAGTCTCAGAACATGACATGGATTATCACATCTCATTTAGTGGGTCGTGTCTGCTTTTCCCAGAATGGTTCCATTCCTGTGGGCTATTTGACCTGCATAGGGACCTGGGAAAATGGTACCTGGTCCTCACCATCCCATGCTCCACTGTGGGGGTTATAATTAATCAATATATTCAATATATTCTATGTTTTATATAAGCCGCCATTGTAGATAAAATGACAGGCTCTCTATTTCTCTATAAAACCTCTCTGTCCCTTGATTCACCTCGCCCCTCACAAACTGTTGAGCAAAGCACTACACTATTTCCCGTTTCCCAAGCCTGTCCTGTGAGATAAACAGGATACAGGCAATGGACAAACACTATCTGTGGAAGGGTGGACGAACAATGAGCCCCATACCTAAGATAGCCAGGCTTTCCGCTTATCGGAATGACAGTATTCAACTGTCAAAAGCGGCTGCATTCAGCTGTCAAAAGCCGCTTCCAGCGCTTCCAGGAAAGCGAACGTCAAACTGCCTGCAGTACTATACTAGAGGGCGCTGAAGAACAAGATTAATTGCGTCCGCTGAATGTATCAATCTCAAGAGGGTGACAAGTGGGCGATAACGAGGTGATAATGAGGCGCACACGCCAGTATTCTTTGAAGTTTCTTTTGTCTTTTGCGGGCGATCTACAGCGCCCAGATGTATCCTGTTTTTTCCGTTGGAACAAGGGGGTGTTGGGGCATGTTTTACTATAAGAACTGTGTATGAATTCGCACTCTTTGCCCCAGTTTACCAACAGCAACTCGGCTGGGTGCCTTGCTGCAGCAAAATAAAAGTTTTTCTCCGTTCCTTTGAGCCTTGGCGTGTCTTTCCAGCCCTCGACCCCTCTTAACCGTGGCACAGGGATTCCTGGGTGAGGCTTTCACCACAACCAGAGAAGTTTAATACCACCTTTCTGTCATATTTATACTCAGTATCTTTGGAGCAATGGAAGGCCCCTATGAACATGTATTGGGTCTGTGGAAATATGGCTTATGAATATTTGCCTCATTCATGGTCAGGTTCATGTGTGCTGGGATTCATAAAACCATCATTCTTTCTAGTCCCAATAGAAACACAGCAATATTTGGCTGCCCCAGTCTATGGTCCTTTAAACAGGAGAAAGCGTGATGACACTCCGTTTGCAGGGTTTTCATGTAAGAACCCAGAAGAATATGAAGGGGATATATGGGACTCACAGAGAATTGTTTGTGTTTATGGTCCAGCCACTTGGGCTCAAGATGGTTCATGGGGATATAGAACCCCTATTTACATGCTTAATAGAATAATCCGGTTGCAAGCAGTTTTGGATTTGGCGGGCCAGCGCATCACCACAGCGCTTACTGCTATAGCAGAGGTGACAGATCAATTAAGAACAGCTGTTTATCAAAACAGGCTCACTCTGGATTATTTATTGGCTTCTGAGAATGGAGTATGTGGAAAATTTAATTTAACAAACTGCTGTTTAAAAATTGACCCCGTGGGTAAGGTCGTGACCCAGCTTGCCACGGAAATCAAACAGTTAACTTTCAATCCGACGCAAGAGTGGAAGGGTAGGCAATGGCAGTGGTTAAATGATTTCATGCCACAAACTTGGATGAAAACATTAGCAAGTTTATTGATTGCTCCCTTATGTCTTCTTTTATTTGCTTTAATATGTATTCCATGTTTGTTGCGATTAGTGCAGTCGACTGTTTCAAAGGTAGTGGAAAAGACAACTGCTCCCAAGTTGATTGCAGTCTTGCAGGATTATGCTCTTCAAAGGGACGACTCTGAATGAGTGTCCTACAGAAGAGGAGGGGATGATAGAGATGATTATTCAATATACTTTATATTTTATAAGCTGTCATTGTAGAAAAAATGGCAGTGTTTCTGTCCCTTTATTAATTTACTCTGTGTCCCTTGATTCACCTCTCCCCTTCACGAAACTGTTGCACAAAGCACTACACTGTTTTCCCCCAAGCCTGTCCTGTGAGATAAACAGGCCATAAAACTACCGGACAACACTTATCTGTGGGAAGGTCTCCAGAACAATGGGGCCCCTGCGCAAGATAGCCAGACATCTGTGCATCGATTTATCGATACACAGCTGTCAAAGCGCATACGGAGAAAGCAGCAGCGCGTTCCGGGAACTACATGACAGGGGGCGCTGAAGGACAAGATTAATGACGTCCGCTGTATGTTTTCCTAGATAAGTGGGTGTTAACGGGGTGCTAACAATGTGCAAACTATGTATCTTTTGAAGTTTTCTTTGTTCTTTGTGGGCGTTCTACAGCGCCCAGATGTATCCTTGTTTTTTTCCTGATAATGAAGGGGTGTTGGCGAATGTTTTACTATAAAGGCTGTAAAAGTTTTCATGTTCTTCGCCCCAGTTTTCCGACTGCAATTCGGCTGGGTGCCATTGCTGCAGCAAAATTAAAGTTTTTCTCCGTTCCTTTGATCCTTGGCGTGTCTTTTCAACCCTCGGCTCCCGTAATAGCAGCAAAGGTAATCCTGGGTGAGGCTTTCAATGGGAGCATGTTTCCTGTGTGGAGGAACAGGAAGGGCACCCTTGTCAGCGGAGCTGGGGGCAGGGGGGCAGTGCCCTTGGTTCCCCCCCCCCCGGGCGAGGGGGCTCCTTCTGGGCCCACCAATGAAACCATGGCTTGCATATTCGGTCTGACCCTGAGAGGAGCACTCCCCCGTTTTCATACTTGTGGTACGGAATGGCAGTTTGGATTGGCCCTTTCCTCCCCACCTAGAGAAGAGGGCGGCTGAGAAGATATTCTTATAATCTATGCGTATCCAACAAACGCAACACCCAAAGGCATGCATGCTCCTCTCTTTCCTGTCAGCCTGACCAAGGGTGCTGTCAGGAAGGGTCTGGGCCACACAGGGATGCTTTTGCCCCCCCCTCCTTCCTTTCCACCCATGAGCTGTGCTGCAGCAGAGTGGGAGATGATGGCTGGGGTTGCCCCCCCCAGGGCCTGGAAGGCTTCTCTCCAGGGCCGCCTGCAGAGCAGAAGAGCATGCCAGCAGCAGGGAAGAGGCAGGCGGGCTGTCTGCATGCAGACATGCGGTGTGTCGGCTTTGCAGGAGCCTTGGCTGCAAGATGCAAGGACAGGGCAAGGGTTCCACTACTGGCCTCTCCCCCTCCTTCCGCCTCTTGGCCTCTCCCCTCCGTCTTGCTCAGTCAGCAGGTGGACCCAGCCTTGCGTGGTGCCTCTGCTCTTTCTGGGCCCATAATAAAGGTCATGGTAGGCAGGCTCATTAGTGCAAGAATGCCACTGCCCACCACCAGTCTTCCTGCCACATCAAGAGGGAGGAAGCCTCTCCCCTGCTCTCCCCAGAGCCTCTAGTGTGTGTGTGTGGATGTGGGTGTGGGTGTGTGGGGGATACAGTGTCTCAAGAGGATGCTCAGCACATGCACACCCTCACCAGGAAAGCCCTGCTGTCCTCCCGCGAGCAGAGAGGCTGGCCACTGGATCTAGGGCTCCACCTGCCCACGTTCTCTTTGTTCCCTCCGATGCCCTGGGGGGGGGGGGCAGAAAGTGGCAATTATTCCTTGCCAAGTGTTTGGACATCAGCCTCAGGTTGATGCTTCGACACCTTCCCAAGAGCCCTGCAGATCTTCACCGAAAAATCAGAAGCCCGTGCTCATCACAGATTGCATTTATCCCAGTTAAGAGTTCATTTCAGGGCGAATCACAAGACCTTTCCCAATGATATCATAAGAACATAAGTTCAGCCTTGCTGGAACAGGCCACCGCTCATCCAGTCCAGCATTCTGTCACACACAGCGACTCACTGTTTGCTTCAGGGTATTCCCAAGCAGATGTCTTCACCTGCTTACGATTCCCTGCAAATGGTATTGAGAGATCTCCTGCCTATCTCTCCAGCACAGAGGTTGTCCTTAGGCAGCCATAATGATAGCTATTGATAGCCCTGTTCTCCATGAACTTGTCCAATCCTTTCATAAATCTGCCAAGGCTGACAGCTTTTCATAAAGCTCGCCCACCCTGCCCCCTGTCACCATGTCTTCTGGCAGGGAGTTCCACAGACCAGTGATCCTCCTCAGGGTGAACAAGGACTTTCTCTTGTTTGTTTGAGATCCAGCACCCAGAAGTGTCATGGAGTGTCCCCTAGTTCTAGTGTTGTGCGATAGGGAAAACCGCTTTTCCTTATCTACTTTGTCCACACTGTGTATGATGTTATAAACTTCGATCAGGTCACCTCTTAGGTGTTGTTCAATATCCAAGCTCATCTGTAGACCAGAGGATGTAAGTTGCTTCCTTTTTGAAAGGACTCCAAATGCTGAAACAGAAATGCATTCTTGCAACTCCTGAAGGGCTGCAGGTACAGCTGTCATAAAAACCTTGCAACTAGCGAAGTTGCAAACAAATGTCCATTCAAAAGCAAAAGCTGCTGTGTAGGCAGAACTTAAATTGTGTCATCAAATTTGACGTCGCCTACATTCTGAAAAGGCTTCTAGCCCACAATGGTACAGTGAAGAGGAAGAGACTAAAATCTCTTAAAGTGTCAAATTCTTTTATGTAAGAATGCCTGAAAATATCTTAGCCTTTATGTGTCCCTTAAGAGCACCCAAGGCCATTATTCCACTCTGTTCCGGCCCTGCCAAGGCAGCCAGTTTGCACCCACCGCCGGAAGGCCATGACGTGTCTTTGTTGTCTCCTGCCCGGTTCTTGAAACATCTCATGCCTGGTATCTGTGTTGTTTTGTTTATTTTTCCACATGGTTTTTCTGGGTGAGAAAACTGCCGGGAGCATTGAGTTCTGCGGAAGACATTTGACCAGGAGGTGGAGGAGAGGCAGCTGTGCGGGTCCCCTGAACTGCAATCCCTCCTCTCCATTTTTCACAAACCTTCCAAGGCTTCCGCAAATGAAAGAGCCAAGTGAGGCTCTAATTGGGGAGCCCCCGCCCCGCCCACAGATGACAAAATGTATTCAATTTATATACTGCTCGATCTAGCCCATGGGCTACTCTGGTCGGTGAACATCAAAATAAGCAATACTATACAGACTATGAAACATAATACATACCTGTAGTAAATACATAACATCATATTTATTTTAGTTTTGAGTATTTTTACCTCGACTTTCTCCTGGAAAAAAGACCCAAGGACGCTTACAGTAGGGAGAGACAATATACAGTCCATTACAATTAAGACACATTCAGTTTGAGAAACAGGGAATTGTTGCATTAGAAGGCAACATTAAAACTAACAACTGATAACATAGTGTCAATGCAATCACACATGGATAGATATAAACACACAGTTATAAGTGGTTAAAACACGAAGTCTGTGTAGCCATGTATGGTATATTCATAAAAAGGCACATCTCATTCAGGGAAAGCTTGCCTGAAGTGAAAGTCTTTGCCTTTTCCAGAAGGACAACAGAGATGGGGCAGTCCTGGCCTCTAGTGGGAGGGAGCTCCAGATTGTGGGCATAGCAGCCACAGAGAAGGCCCTTTCATGGGTTCCCACAAGACGTACCTGTGAGTGTGGTGGGATGGAGAGATGACCTTAGCACCCAAGTTGGTTCATACTGTGAGATTCGATCTTTGAGGTAGTTAGGACCCAGGTCGTGTAGTGCTTTGTAGGTCAAGGTCAGCACCTTGAATTGTGCTTGATACCTGACTGGCAGCCAGTGCAGATGTTTTAACAGGGGTGTAATGCAATCTCTGTAAACCAACACAGGGTGTTTATACACGACCCCTAAGCTCCGCCACAAATGGCTGCAAGGTCCGGACCTTAAAAATGTTTACCCATCAGCTCCAGACTTTGCAGACAATTAAGTGCGACCCCGCCCACTTTAGCGCAACCAAACAGCAGTTTTCTTGTACCTGGTCTTTGATGGTGAAAAATATTTGATCCGGTGTAAGGATAGTGAGTGCGGGGCTCTCCTGGCTTCTGTTTGTTCTTTTTTTGCGCCCAGCCCCTTTAAGAGATCTGAATGCTGCCCGGAACAAAACGGAGGTAAGAAGGCATTCTTTTCTTTCTTTTTTCTCCCTCCCTCAGGCAGCCAGCAACCAGGAAGTGCGGAGGGGGGTGGGGACAGAGGAAGACAGAGGAAGAGCGACGAACCCCTAAGATCTCTGGTCCGAATTTAAGTGGCCAGCGGATCTTAGGGGTCGTGTAAAAAGGCCCACAGTCAGCAGTCTGGCTGCTGCATTTTGGACCCGTTGAAGCTTCCTGAGACTTTTCATTGGAAATCCCACATACCTGTAGAGTACATTACAGCAGTCCAGTTGGGACATCACTAGGGCATGAGTTACCGTGGCCAGAGCAGGTTTCTCCAGGAATGGATGAAACCAGCATACTACCTTTAATGGTGCAAATGCGCTCCTGGCCACAGCTGTGACCTGGGCATCTAGGCTCAAGGATGTTCAGGTATTGAGGCTGAAGGCTCAAGGATATTCCACTGTTCTGCAGTGGAATATGCTGCCACAAAGGGTGGTTGAGTTTCCTTCTTTGGAGGTTTTTAAGCAGAGGCTGGATGGCCATCTGTTGGAAATACTGTGATGGGGGTTCCTGCATGGCAGGGGGTTGGACTAGATGGCCCTTGAGGTCTTTTCCAACTCTATGATTCTATGATTCTATGAGTCCAGGAGCACCCCCAAGCTATGCACCACTTTTTTTCAATTGCAGGGGGACCCCATCCAGAAGCACCTCTGTCTTGTCTGGGTTCAGTTTCATTTTGTTCATCCTCATCCAGTTCATTACTGCAGCTAAACACTCATGTAAAGTTGAAATAGCACCTCCCTTAGAATTGGGAGGTGACAAGAGGTAGAGTTGGGTGTCACTGGCATTCTGGTGACACTTTACTCCCAAAGTCCTGATAATTTCCCCCAGTAGTTTATAGAAACCACTGTTCTTGTGTAGCTTTAAGGTACTGTTGTCTATTAATGCTGTTAAGATGTCCCTCAATTCCTTGTTCTCAATACCTGAACATGTCTTAATTGTACTAGACTGTATATTATCCCTCATTACTGTAAGCTGCCTTGGGTCCTTTTCCAAGGAGAAAGGTGGGGTAAAAATACTCTAAAAAATAAAATAAAGAACAAGGGACTGAAGGACTCCACAGGCCAGCAACCGTGGTGTCAAACATGAATAACATTACTTTCTGCATTTTTTTCCGACAGGAAGGACTGGAGCCACTTTAATGCAGTGCCCCCAATTCCCATTTCAGAGAGATGAGTCAGGAGGATGCCATGGTCAATAGTGTCAAAAGCAGCTGAGAGGTCTAGTAAGACCAAAAGGAACACAGACCCCCTGTACATTTCCCTGTGTGGGTCAACTACCAAGGCAACCAGTGCCGTCTTTATTGTACTCAAAGAGCACAATAAAACATAATTATCAACCGACGTCAAAATGGAAAGAGGAAAAATATAAATGCAAATAAAACAAAGTAAAAACTCAACAAGCGGAAGGAGATGAAAGCTGAGGCGCCCACCAGCAATTGGGAGAAAGCAGGTCTGCCTGGCCCTCTTTCCAGCTGGCCTTTAAATGCTGGCCATGAGGGGGCAGGCAGGCTTCAGAGGGCAGCTGGCTCCAGCCTGTGGGGTGGGTGGGTGGGTGGGTGGGGTGGGTGGGGGGAGAAGCGGAGCTCCAGGTCCCTCTCCGGATGGATGCCCTCAAATGCCCCAGCTGGGATGAAGGAGCGATTTGGGCAGGAGAAGCCACCCGGAGAGGCCCCCAGGCCCCTGAACCCAGTCCATGTGTAGGGGCTGATCCGTGCTGCTGCGGGTTTCTTTCTTCTTTCTCCTCCCCCCCCCCCCCCCCCGCGTTTCTGTCTGGCCGCAACCATCGGCGCGAGCGGCCCTCTCCTTGCCGCGAACCTCAGCCTTGGCCGCCCCCGGCAGAGACCGGGCAGGGCGGCCCTCTCGTCTGGGGCCGGGGTGGGGTGGGGCTGGGAGGCCTGCGCGGGCGTCCTTCCTGAACGAGGGGGGCGGACCTGAACCCCCGGAGTCCTCGCGAGGCCCGCCGCCCGCCGCCCCGCGGAGCAGCTCCTCGGAGGCTCCGCGGGGCTCGTCTGGATGCGGGGCTGGCCCGACACCCCCAAGGGCAGGCCGTGACTGGGCCGGCAAAGCCCACCCCCCCTCCCGCCCCTTGCCCGGCGCCGCGGGTGAGAGAGGGGCCCCGGCGTGTGTGTGTGTAGGGGGGGAGGCCTGCCCGGCTCGGTAGCCGCCGCCGCCAAACGCTCCGCGCCGCCTGCCCGGCCGGCCGACCGACCGAGGGCGCTCCGCCAACCGGGCGCCGCTGAGCCTGGTGGTGCGGGCGGGCGGGGACGCGCGCGGGGAGGGCGGCGCGCTCGGCTTGGCGGCGGCGGCGGCGGCGAGGAGCCGAGGAGGCCCGCCCCGTTCCTCCGCCCGCCCGCCCGCCTGCCCGCCTGCCTGGGCTCCGCCTCCGCCGGGCCCTCCGCTCGGGCCGCCCGCCGGAGGAGAGTCGCGACGCGCCTGGCGCTCCCGGGCCGCCCCTCCTCCTCGCCACCTCCACGACCCCCCCCCCCCCCCCACCCCACCCCCCACCCCCCGCCTGGGCGCCGTGTAGCCGCGGGGGGGGGGAGGAGGGTGTCCCGGCGCGGCGCCCCGTCCGGCCCGGCCCGGCGGCATGTGAATGGCCCCGAGGGCGCCGGGGGGGCCGCCGCCGCCGCCGCCGTTGCTGCTGGGGCTGCTGCTGGGGCCGGGCCGGGCCGGGATGGCGGGGGCGCGGGCGGGGGCGGGGGGCGCCGCCGAGGAGGGGGAGCCGCCGCCGCCGCCGTCGGTGTCGGTGGGGGGCGGCTGGCCGGGCGCGGGGGGGCGGCTGCGGCCCTCCTCCTACCGGGCCCTTCGCAGCGCCGTCTCCACCCTGGCGCGCCTCGACGACTTCTACTGCGAGAAGATCGGCGCCGGCTTCTTCTCCGAGGTCTTCAAGGTGGGCGGCCGTCTCGGTGTGGGACCGGACTGGGCGGCCAGGGGATCGCCCCCCCCCTCCATGGCTTGGAGCTGCCCGGAGGGCGGTGTGTGTGGGGGGGGGCTTGACAGGGCGGCCTGTTTGCCGGTGGGGGGCGCTGCGGGAGGAGGCTCGGGCGGGCCGAGGGGGAGTGGCGGCGGCGGCGGGGGTGCTCGCTCCCCCCCTGTGTGTTGACAGCTCGCGAGCCCCGCGGAGGCGTCTTCAAAGGGCACCTTCAGGAGGCCGCCTGGGGAAGCGTGGGGGGGGGGCTGGCATGATGGCGGGAGGGGCCGTGGAGGCGCCGTGGGGTGTCCCTGCCGCGGGCCCCTTCCTTCCTCTTCTGGGGCGGGCGGGTGGGAGGGGGCAACCCTCTTGGGGGGGGGGAATACTCCTCTCCTCCTCCTCCCCCCACCCCCGGCGCAAGAGGCCAAGTCAGGTCCAGCTTTTGGGGGGGGGCGGAGGTGACCCCCGCTGCTTGTAGGGGTGTGGGTGTGGCGTGAGCGTCGGCCGGTCCCCCCTCCCTGCTGCACTTTGGGGGGAGGGCCCCTCCAGGCTGCCCTGTGGAGTTTCTGCTAGTAGGGTCACCCCCGGCGGGCAGTGCCCAGGAGTGCCGCTGGGCGGGTGGCTGTGCCTGTCTGCCCCCCCCTCCCTCAAGAAAAGTCCCTTGGGGGTCCAAGCTGTGCCTCTCCTGGGGGGGGGGAGATCAATTCAAGCAGCCCATTGGGCCACTCAAGGAAGCTTCCCGCCCGCCGCCTCCTGCTTTGCCCCCCATGTGAGTGAGGGCACGTTGGGGGGGGGGCTTCCTCCCTTTCGTGGCAGCCCCTTCCCCATTTCAGGGATGCCTCCCTGAAGACCTGAGTGGCTCCTTCCTTCCCTGCCAGCTGCCTCTGCAGAGGTTGTCCTGCTGCCCCCCCTTCTCCAAGGAAGCCCCCCCCCAGGGACCAACTCTGGCATCTGGGGCCGAAGTGGGTGGGTGATGTTTGGGCAGCCCGTCCCATTTGGCCTGGTGCCATGCCCGGGTGCCTCCTGAGGCAGGCACGTGCACAGAGTCCCCTGTGACAGCTGCCTGGGGCTTTATTCCCCCCCTCCCCCCTCCTCCCTCCCTCCAGCAAGGGAGAGGGCAAGAGGTCCTGCCTTTGGTGGTTCTCTCCCCCCCCCACCCCCAGTTCCCCACAGGGTTTTCATGCACACACTGGGTCAGTCTGTCACCCCTCCCCAAGCACTTTTGCACCTTCTGCCTTATGTCGCCCTCGGGTGCAGACTTGCTTCTGCCAGCCACCTGCTCCCACCGAGGAAAGGGGTGGGGCAATTTTACCGTGTCCTCCCATGGTGGTGTGCTTTTCTCCGTGCTTAAGGTGTGTGTGTGTGTGTGTGTGTGTGTGTGTGTGTGTGTGTGTGTGTGTGTGTGTGTGTGCGCGTGTGTGTGTTTATTCAGAAAGACTCCCTTGGGACCACGGCCTGGAGGGTCCCGGAGGGGAAGGGTGGGTTTTCCCAGTCACATCCTCGGCACCCTGAGGAGCCCGAGGTAGAGCGCTCTGGACGTGGCCTTGGAGGTGTCCTCGTTGTGGGAACCCGGGGGGAGGGGGGGCCACGCTCGATGGGATGGTGCTGTGCCAGTTGCTGGCTGTTTGTTCTTGGCAGGACTTTGACAGGAGAGGGAGGCCAAAGCGGCAAAGTCCCTTGGCAAGGATCAGGCGGCCGGGGGGGGGGGGAGGAAGTGGCCGCCCAGGGAAGGAAGGGGGCAGGGTGGGGCTGAGAGGGCAAGGGGCAGAGCAGGGAAGGGGGGGCTCCCCTCCCGTGAAGGGGGCTTGGGAGGAAGGGGGAGGTGGGGGCACGAGCCCACTGGGCTGGCAGCAGTCTTCCTCTGGGTTTGGGGCCTTGGCAGCTGCCGGGTGGAGCGCCCCCCTTTCCCGGCTGCAGCAGGTCTCTCGATGGGGGTCCCAGGCCCAGTGGTGGCAGAGCTCGCCTGGCACCATTCCCCCCCCCCGGTCTCTGAGTGGGCTGGTTTTGCTCTCACCTCCTAAGGTGCCCCTCCCCTCCCTCCAGCTGCTGCCCGGCTCAGCCAGAGGGTCTTTCCTGCCTCTGTAGAGAGAAGGCGTGAGGGGGTGTGCCTGCGCCTGCTTGCTGAAGCTCCCCGCGGAGCCTTCTGTGTGACTTGTTCAGCTGAGATGGCCATATTCTGGGTGGCTTATCTGTCAGGCTGTTGGCCTGCCTGTCTTCTGAGTGGCAGAAGGGGGTGGGGTGGGCATGGAGGAATCTGGCCCTGAGATGCTCCTTCTTTGGCCTTTTCTTCGGAAGAGGCTGCATTGGGTGGGTGGGTGGGTGGGAGGCGGCAGCTGCACCCAGCGCTTGCTAGGCCTCCACGAAGGGCTCCTCCATCCTTCGGCCACCCTTGGCCTGCCTCCCCTTCTTTTGTTTACCCTGTTTTCAAAAGTGTTTTTAAGCAGAATGGTTCCTGGCTGGTTCCAAGATTGAATGTCCTGTACTCGGTTTTCTGATCCAAGAGTGGGCCAAGGGGGTAATTCCCAGCAGCTGGCAGGACCCAGAGGAAACTGGATGCTGAGAGGTGTAGTCCAGCAGCATCGGACCACTTGGATGATGGAATCCTGGAGTAAAACTGGTGGCTGTCTCGGGCCGGGCTGAGCTGAGCTGCAGTGGCTTCCTTTTTAGGAATCTGATTATTAGGGGTGTGTGCGTGTGTGGCTGGGGCTGGGTGGGGAGAGGGCTGGGTGGGGAGAGCTCAGGCTCATTATTGCTCAGAATGTCTTTGCAAGCGCAAAAGGAATCTTTGATGTGGCCAGGCTGCTTTCTTTCCACAAGATCTCTCTTGCCTCCTGGCCCTCCTGCACGGCACCTCCCTGGACTGACGGACTGACTGGGCTTGGTCAGCTGTTGTTGCTAGGAAGTGCCCCCCCCAGCCACCTGTTGCCTCTTCTCCGCCCTGCTGGAAGGCTGACCCCCTGCTTAGGTGTGGGACCCCCTACAGGGCAGGAGAGCTGCCTTCTGACGGTTGAAGCTCTGCTCCAGGTTGGAACGCCAACTGGCAGGCATCCCTGGGGCTGGTGGGAGAGAGCATGGAGCTCGACTCCAGCCAGCCTCTCGGAAGGAGAATGAATTGCGGAGGGTACAGGGGGCTGATTCCCCACCTCCCACCCCACAGAGAAAACCTGTCCTAGGGATGTTGGTGCCACTTCCAAATCACAGAGAACGGGATTTGGGATATTTTTTATCTGTTGTCCTCCCTTCCCATGGGGAAAGAGAGTGGCAAAAAGAGATTTCGCAAAAGCAGGTGTGGAGGATCTACTCCCCTTCCCCCCCCCCAGTGGATCAAGGCTTCTCCTGCCCCCCCTTCCCAAGCTGTTGCCTTCAGGTTCACAGGTCTTTGTTGTGCAGGCCAGCCGAGCCAAGCACGTGCCTTTGTGTGTGTGTGGCTATAGGCACTCACAGACGTGTGTGTGTGTGTGTGTGTGTGTGTGTGTGTGTGTGTGTGTGTGTGTGTGTGTGTGTGTGTGTGTGTGTGTGTGTGTGTGTGTGTGTGTGTGTGTGTGTGTGTGAGTGAGTGAGTGAGTGAGTGAGTGAGTGATATTACAGGGGAGCTGGGGCCTGGAGGAGGGAGGGGCTCAGCTGGGTGTCTTGGGACAGGCTCTTGGGTGTTGCCCCCAACTAAACCCACACTTTGCATTTCTGAGGTGTGTGTGTGTGTGGGGGGGAGAGATCTGAAGCCTAGTGGCCCTCAGGGACTGGAGATGGGGGGGGCAGGGGAGGGAGGGAAGAGGGATGGAGGAGAGGTGGGCCTCTGGCTTCCCTCCAGGGGTGGGTGGCAGCAACCTGGCTCAGCCCCAGGAACGTGCCTGGATTCCAGGCCGGGTGCCAGGAGCCGGGGGGGGGGAAGGGGGGAGGGGGAGGGGGAGGCCAGAGGAGATCCCAGCAAGAACCTCAGCTGCTCCCCTAGCCTGCTGAGGGTCCAGGGGTCCTTCCTGCCCAGGCTCATTGCCACAGCCGGGCAACCTCCTGCACCTGAGCCGGCCCTCCTGGCTCTGCCGTCAGCAGCGGCTCCCTGGGGCCTCCTCCATAGAGAGTCAGTGGCAGGGAGCCGGCCTTGGCGGGGGGGGGGCACGCGGCAGGGTCCCTGAGAGGGATCCCCTTCCCTTTGGGCACACTTGCACTCTGGCCCTTCTCTCCCTCCTGCCTCGGCGTGGTCACAGCTGGCCCCCTCACTTTCTGTCTCCTCTCGGGCTTCTTTGCTGGGCACCTGGGCACTACCAGCCTCTCATTGGGTGCTTGTGGACGTGGGCCTGCTGTCCCCCCCCCCCCCCGCCCAGTCCAACCACCATTCACTGGGAAATATCCCTGCCCCCTGGTGGGAAGGCTGCCTTGGCCTCGGGGGGGGGGAGGTACTAGAGCTGCAATGCCGCAATGGGCTTGGGATGGGGAGGGGTGTCCTGTGCCGTGTGCCTAAACCCCTCTTTGCCAGGGGCTTGGTAACAGTTGGAAGGGGGGCAGGGGTGGGATGGCATTGAGTTGGGCAGCTGTGCACATAAGGGACGGGAGCAGGCATTTGGCCCAAGCCTGTTCAACAACCACGCCCCCCCGCCCCGCCCCGACTTGCTGACAGTCCTGAGCTTGGCATCCATTCCCAGGAGGACGTTGGTGCCCTGGGGAGAGCAGCCGCCACCACCTGATTCAAAAGAGGCTTGACTCCCGCTGGCGCTGGGAGAGTTATCTGGGTGATCTCTCTCTCTTGCCTCCCTCGCTGGCATTGAGCGCAGGCACCTTCAAAGGTCTTCCCAGCCGCTGCCTCACCTGTCGTCTCTCTGCACCAGAGTGTCTCCTCCTCCTCCTCCTCCTCCTCCTCCTCCTCCTCCTCCTCCTCCTCCTCCTCCTCCTCCTCCTTGCAGGCTGCCCCCCTCACCACCCGTTCTCGGTGGCTGCCCTGTTTGCCAGCAGGCAGAGAGGCCTGGGCGTTGGACTTCCGCCCTCCTCCTGCATCCTGGCCTTTGCCTGGCAGGAGTTTGTGTGTTGGTGAGGGAGCCGGTTGTGTGACATTGGGTGTCCGGCTCTGCTGAGATGGGGCACGTATGTCGGGGGAGGGGGAAGGCGAAGGGGGGGGGAGCAAGCAGTCCTGTTTTCCAGATAGCTTTTGCTCTAAGGAGTCATACGTCTTGCTTTCTAGTTTATCTTGCCCCTTGCCGTCCTTGTGTCTCGGTGGAGCTCGTGGGTCGCCTGGGAGGAGGGTGATAAAAACTTATCTGAGTGTTCCCTGCAGAGATTGGGAACCAACCAGGTCATTGGCTCAGATCATGACCCGGGAATCAGGCTGTGCCTGTGAAACAGAGATGCTGACACCCTCCACCCCGCCCACCCCCCCAGCCCCCCAAAGGGGTCCTGGCCTTGATCCCTGACTCTGGCCAGTCACCTTCTGGTGCTGCGTTCTTGCTTGGTGCCCCGTTGGCTCCTTGTGTCAGAAAGAGAGAGAGAGAGAGAGAGAGAGAGAGAGAGAGAGAGAGAGAGAGAGAGAGAGAGAGAGAGAGAGAGAGAGAGAGAGAGAGTTGTGTGTGTGTATCGGGGGGGGGGGGTGCCTTCAGACCAAAGGGAAACCAGCCGCCCCCGAGAGAAGCACTGATGTTGTGTGCCATTTGGCCATTGCAGGCGCCTGGGGGGGGGGATGGGGGTGGAATTTGGGAGCTGAGGGTTTCTCAGGGCTGGTGGGTGTTACTGGATGGAGAGAGAGAGAGAGAGAAATCGTCAGGGTTCCTGGGTGCGCGTGTGTGTCTCGTGGTTGGCAGCCCTGAGTGCTGTTTGTGTTTCTGAGGAAGTGGTGCCTGGAGCACGAGGCCTGTCCTTGGCAGTTGGAGGAGCTCCCCCCCCCCGCCCCCGCCCCCGCCCCCAGCACTGTGTGGCCTGGACTCTGAGGTGCTGAGGGCCTGCACCCGGGACACGTCCAGGGGAGGCACAGGCCCTCCTGAGGCAGTGGTCTTCTCCGGCTCAGATCCTGTTCTGTGGCAGAGAGTGGGGGTGGGGGTGGGTTTTTTTCCATGGCTTCAGGGACTAGGACGCGGGACAATGGTCTCAAACTACAGGCAAAGAGATTCCATTTGAACATTAGGAAGAACTTCATGATGGTTAGAGCTGTTCAGCAGTGGAATATGCTGCCACAAAAGAGGCAGTGGAGTCTCCTACTTTGGAGGTTTTTAAGCAGAAGCTGGATGGCCATCTGTCGGGAGTCCTGTGTTGGGGGTTCCTGCATGGCAGGGGGTTGGACTGGATGGCCCTCCTTGAGGTCTCTTCCAACTCTAGGATTCTATGCCTGGCTGCCCTGGTGGGACGTGGTCCTGGGGTTGCCACCCCTTCAGATGGGCTGCAGGTCTCTCCTGGCTCAAGGTGGCTCTTGGAGGCCTCCAGAGAGTTCCAGGAACTGGTGGCAGCAGCCCCGGGAGTCTCCTCCTTTTTCTGCCCCAGGGATTTCCTTATTTCTGGGTTGGCTTTTGGTTGTTTGGGGCAGTGGCTAAGATGGCGCCCTTCCTCGGTCCATGTGCAGAGTGCACCCGATGCCCATGCTGCCACAAGGACAGCCCCTTCCACCACTTTGAAGCCGTCGGCAGTGTTTTTGGTGGTGGGTGGGGGGGTGGCACGCTGGGGCATTCCAGGGGCCCAGTGTGCTGGCACCACCCCCCATCGGGTGCCACCTGATCTAAAAGCACTAGAATCCATGCCCTGTTATTGGACATGGGTGTAGGGCAGGGAGCCTTGCCCTGGAGTGGCCGTGCTCTGAGCCACCTGGCCCAGGAGGGAACCTGACACGAGCGAAACCCAATCTCCAGGCCCAGGCCAGGTGGGTAGAGCTGCTCAATAATTGAAGAGCTTCAGCCAGTGAGGCTGGGGGATCGCCTTTCAGGGCAGGCAGTGGGCAGACTCTGTGTGTGGCAGAAGACTCCCCCCCCCACACACACACCCTTCCTCTCAAAGGGTTGGCTTGGCTGCATTGGAGAGACCTCCCTGATAGGCTGTTGGATGCTACAGAATAAGGAGAGTGGAGGGAGGGAGGGAGGACGCACAGGCGCATACAGAGTGTTGAGCAGTTACAGGCTGCTCTGGCACGGATCATTTTACATCCTGCCCTCCCCACCTCCCCTCCCCCCCTGCCCCCAAACACCAAGGTGATGCAGCTTCAGAGACATCCAGATATTCTCCTTTGTGAAGCAAATAAGTAATGGAGCAGGGCCCCCAAAGCATGTGCAGAGTGCATTCCCCTCCCATACCTCTAGGGTGGTGAGAAGGGCCCCCCTCCCCAAGTCAAGGCCTACTACAGCTTCCATCCCATCCTGACCTCTTTGGCTTCTGGGCCAGGGGTGGGGCTGAGGGTGGCTCGTGTGGCTCAGAACAGTGGCCTCCCTCGTTCTTCTGGAGGGCCAGGAGTTGAAACCCCTGGCCCAAGCGACGAGGAAAGGCCTGCCCCCCCATTGTGATTTTTTTTCCAGCCACCTGCTCCCCCCCCCCCCGCAATGGCATGCATCGCTTGGCAGCCTGGGGGGGGTGGGGTGGGGCGATGGATAGGTCCCTCCAGCCTGCTGGGATGCAGCGGTCTCTGGGGGCAGTGGGGGGGGGGCGGGGAGAGGGAGGGAGGGGGAGGCGCCAGGCTTGCTGTGGCTCAGCTTGACAAGAGCATTGACTAAAAAGGGCACACGCACACGCGTCTCTCTGTCTCCCTGCCTGCTGACAGCAGTGCCCAGGAATTCGGGAGGCTCCCGGGAGGAGAAGGGGGCAGTGGCTCGGGCCGGGCCCATGGCAGCCACTGGGGAGGGAGCCGGGCCCTGGGGTGGCGGCTGCTGCCGCCAATGCTGCTTGGGGGGGGGGGAACAGTCCCTCCTCAGACCATTGGGCATGGGGGGGGGTTGCCACTGCCTCAGAGCTGCTGCTGGGCTCACGTGGGAACAGCTGGGCCGGGCTCTGCCCTGGGTGGCTGGAAGTGACCACAGAGGGTCCCAGGCACCCTCCGTGCCAGGAGAGAAAGGGGTTCAGCCCAGCCCCCCCAAATCCCAATGTGCCCCCCCCACCCCCACCCCCCCCCCACCCCCGTGGACAGCAAGGGAGAGCGGAATGGGGCAGGTGGAGCTGCCTTGTCCTTGGGTGCCACCCCGTGGCTCCTCTTGGGTCCTGCCTCTTCTTGGAGAACGTAGCAGCATCGGGAGGGAGGCTTGTTTTACAGGGTAGGTTTGGTGTTTTGGAATTTTATACTGGGAGTGAGTTATGTGCTAGATGGCACTTTTTAAAAATTTCATTCTGCTTGTTCAGCAAGTGGCTCCTGACTAGGCAGAGTGCTCTGGGGTCCTGGGCTGCCCCCACCTGCTTTTTTTTTGGGGGGGGGGGAATTCATGTTTCAAGGCCGCTGCTTCTCTTACCTCCACTCTGAGCACTCCCCAACCAAAGCTGCACTCTGGGGCCAGCCTCTGCAGCAAGGTCTCATTCTGCAGCCATAGTAGGTCTATATATATATTCTATATATATATTCACCAAAAACTGGAAAAAAACAATGCCTGGGTAGAAAAAAAAATAAAAAAATGATGATAGGCTTGAGTGCTGGGCTGAAAACAACAGAAAGATATCTGACAGGGATAAGTGCAAATTTCTACACCAGGGTGGATGTGGTGGTGGTGGTGAGAGCACAGCTACAAGATGGGGGAATACTTAGCTTAGTAATACAGTACTATGGTTGAGAAGGCTCATGGCATTGTTGAAAGTCAGAGACTGAATATAAGCCAGCAATGTGATGTGGCTGCAAAAAAGGCAAATGTGATTTTAGGATGCATTAACAGTAGTTCTTGGCTGACTATCAGGAGAAACATCTTAATTGTTATAGCAGTATGACCTGTTGGCCTGAAAGTTTTCTCTCATTCTCTCTCTCTCAATGGCTACCTGAGGGCCTGGAGCTCGCCTTGCAGTTAACTGGGGGTGGTGGGGACGGAGAGAGGTGGAGCAGAATGTAGGTGTGGAGGCAATGTTTGGTGTCTCCACTTCTCAGAGAGCAACGTTCTTTAGGGTAAAAGGGAACGCTTAGCCATGGATTGTGAGCAGAGGAAACCTTCAGTGGCCGGCTAAAATGCCCCAGGGAGGGGCTGCCTCGCTGGATGGAAACTCCAAAAGGGACCTGGCACCACCGCCAAGGAAGTCCTTCTGCTTTCGTTGAGTTAATTGTTTAAGAGCCTTCCTTGTTTCAGGCCTCAAGATGGTGAAGAAAAGTATTCAAGTGCAGCGCCTTGGCAAACGTCCACCCCACCCCACCCCATGTCCCGCCTGCTTCCAGGTTCCTCCCCTGGGGTGCCTCTCTTCTCCCAGCCTTTGGGGTCCCCACTCGCCTCCGTCCCTCCTCCGTTCCCCTCCTTCCTTCTGGAGCGCGTCCCGACTTCACCTTGGCTCCCGAAGCCCTCAAGCTGGCCTGGTGGGGCTCTTGATTCCAAAGGTGGCAAATATGAAAGGCAGCAGCTGTCAACGGGGGGGGGGAGGGCTGCAGCCTCCTCCCGGGCCAAGCGGGCCATTGTGGAAGAGCACGGGGTGTCCTCTGGAACAGCAGGGCCTCGTGGGCAGCCCTCCCGGGACACCTGCTGGGTCTCTGGCGTCCTTTGGGGAGGGGGACGCCGTGCACCACACAGAGCAGGGCCTCAGGTGCTCTTTTCCACATCACTACCTGCCTCACCCCCCCCCCCCCGTTGTAACTTGTCCTTGGTTTTCTAGCATAGCTGAGTCTTGGGGGCAATGGAGGCCTCTATGGGGCTTGCTTGGTTCGGCCTGTGCACTCCCCCCCCCCCGGCCTTTCTGGAACTATTTTTTCCTTTCCTGCCCCACCCCATAAGAAGGATTGTAATAACACCTACCCACCCCACCCCACCCCCAAATCATGCTTCCCTGTTGTTCATCCTCCTCCTAAACCAGGGAGACCCAGCTGTGATAGTTATCCCTTGCAGGAGAGGGGCCCAGCCCCTTGTTTGCTCTCTCTCTCTCTCTCTCTCTCTCTCTCTCTCTCTCTCTCTCTCTCTCTCTCTCTCTCTCTGGAACCTGCCATTCAGTTTGTACAGGCAGGGTGTGGGTGTGTGGATTTGCTTGGGAGTGTAGATTATTTTTCTAACTTCCGCCTGCCCTGGAACTTACCTGGAGATTGGCTGGGGCCAGGGAGGTGCATATGCCTTCTGTTCCCTCGCCCCCCCCCCTACTACCCTTCCCTGATGCCGTTTCCCTGCTTGTGCCACTCACTCACTCTGTGTGCCTTTCTGGGCTCCAGGTGGCTTTCTGGGCTCAGAGCTGGAACAGGTGGTGGGGGGGCTGGGGGGGGCTGGGAAGGGCTGGGCTGCCTTCTGCTGCCTGGGCCATGCAGCCCCCCACCCCCAAGCCCCCCGCGGCGGCCTCCTCTCCATTCCAGGTCTTGCACGTGGTCTTTCAGCCAGGGGAGGAGCCGTGTGGGGTGGGGTCAAGGATGCTGTGTTTCCCCAACCCGCCCTCATGGCAGCTGTGCGCTCTCTGTCTCCTTCCCTGCAGGTGAGGCATCGGCAGTCTGGGCAGATCCTGGTGCTGAAGATGAACAAGCTGACGAGTAACCGTGGCAACATGCTTCGGGAGGTGCAGCTGATGAACCGCCTCTCCCACCCCAACATCCTGCGGTGAGCCGCCTCGGTGCAGGCGGGGAGGGGGGCTTTGCGGGGGGGAGGGGTCAGGGAGGCCCAGGACGGGGCCAGGGGAAGCCCCTCCATTCCCGGGACTTCTGTTTGCATGTGTGTGTGTGGGGGGGATCCGCCGTGGGAGGTGAGCCTAGGCAGCCGAGGTGGGCTGGAGTCTGGGCTGACGGCCCCCTCTTCTGTTTCTGCCCCACAGATTCATGGGCGTCTGCGTCCACCAGGGCCAGCTGCATGCACTGACCGAGGTGAGGGCCTCTGGCCTGCCAGAGCCAAAGGGAGAGGGAGGGGGTGGGCAGCTGCCCAGAGGGGGAGAGGAAGAGGAAGAGGAAGAGGAGGAGGAGGAGGGTGGGAATGGGGACAGGCTCAGGATGTCTGCAGGCTCTCAGCTTCCCCCTCCCTTCCTCCTCCCTGTAGTACATCAACGGAGGGAACCTGGAGCAGCTGCTGGACAGCCCCACCCCGCTTCCCTGGACCGTCCGCATCCGGCTGGCGCTGGACATTGCCCATGGCCTCCGGTACCTGCACAGCAAGGGCATCTTCCACCGGGACCTCACCTCCAAGGTACGCAACCCCCCCCCCTCGCTACCCCTCCCCTGGGCCCAGCGGCAGCCGTGGTAGGGGGCTCCCCCCCGCTTCTGTGTGACTGACAGGGAGGCTTCATGGCATGCTCTTCTCCTCCCCCCGCCCCCCACAATCTGCACTGCCACCCTCCTCTCCCCCCACAGAACTGCCTGGTGAGGTGCGAAGACAACGGCTACACAGCGGTTGTGGGGGACTTTGGCCTCGCAGAGAAGATCCCCACATACAGGTGGGTCCTGCCAGACCCCAGAAGTGCCTCAGGCATCAGCCTGGCCTGGGTCTGCATGGCGGGGCGGGGGGGCAGGGGTGTGTGCACACAGTGACTCTGCTTTGGGCCTAATTCCCACCTCTCCACCTTCTCTGCCAGCGAGGGGGGCGAGAGGGAGCCCCTGGCCGTGGTGGGCTCCCCATATTGGATGGCCCCAGAGGTCCTGCGTGGGGAGCTGTACAATGAGAAGGTAAGGGTGGGGTGCCTGGCAGAGGGGGGAGTAGCCCTGCACTTGGTGCCAGCGGGGCTGTGGGCGGGGTTGCTTGCCAGGATGTGCCCCAGCCCCTCCTGCGGTGGCCAGGGAGGAAGGGGCCTGTCCTGCCCCTGCATCCTGCCTGGGTGTCCCTGGCCATCTCCCCCTCCTCCCCCTCACCAGGCCCTGGGGGGGGGCTCTCTGATGGGCTGGCCCTTCCCTCCCTCCCTCCAGGCTGATGTCTTCGCCTATGGCATCATTCTCTGTGAAATCATTGCCCGTGTGCCAGCCGACCCCGACTACCTCCCCCGGCGAGAGGTGAGTCCCTCTCTCCAGATGACCCCATGCTGCCCTGGCCTGCTCCTTCCATGGTTTTTTTTGTGGGTGGGTGGGTGGGAGAAGAGGCAAGACTTGGGAAGTGGGATGGCTGTGGGGGGGGGGAGGCAGAACATGGTCCTCACAGTGGGAAGGAGGGTTTTGGGGTGCTGTGAAGTCTGGTCCGAAGTCAGAGGCACAGCAAGGGTTAAAGAGGGGGCTGAGATGGAGCAGTTAAGACTCCCCGATGCTGCAAAAGCAACAGAGAAAGCACCCCCCCCCCCAAATGTCTGAGCCTTGGCTGAATTAAACTAACCCTGAAGTCACAGCAGAGAAGGGTGTTAGGGTTTTGCTTCCATTGGGGCTTATGGAGTCAGACGTGGGGGAGTCTCCGGGGGGGGGGGTCAAGGTTCATGGGTGGGGGAATGCCTTCTTACACCTTTCTCCCAAGAGGGAAGCAGAGGGATGGAGGAGAACCTGTTGCCCAGGGATGGCTTCCTTTGGCAAGCTGACGGTTCGCCTGGGCTGCTCCCTCTCCTTCCTTGGGGCAACTGCCCCTCCGGCTGGGGGTTGCTCTCCCTGCCCCCCCCAGCTGTTTAGTGGGATTGGCAGGGCCAACATGACCATCACCACCACCACCACCACCACCACCACCCCCGGCTTGGCTGGGCAAAGCTCCCCGGATCCAGTGGTCCCACTGAGCAACTTCTGCCGTGCACTTGTCGGCTTTTATCTGCTTTTCTCATGTTAATCCTCACAGGTTTTAACAATCTGTGAAGCTGTTGATGGTGGGTGTCTTTGGTCTTTGCCTTGTTTTTATTACTTTTGTAATTACTTTTGTGTTGGTGTCATTCAGGTGAGGAAATGAAAAACACTTAATTAACTAAAGCACAACAGCCAAGGGCAGCAATTATAAGTATGAACAGGAGCTAGAGTTGGAGTATTAATTATGTTCACCCTTCTGGTGTAAAGAGGGAGCTGTGTGCTTTCCTTCTGAAGGGGTTCTGCATGTGTGTTTGATATAATATTTATATTCAGAGCTGCCACCCCTTGCCCCTAGCATGCTTCCCTGGCCAAGAGGAGCCCTGGTCTTTTCTGCCCAAGCCCAGCACTCTGACCACTACACCACACTGCCCCTTGGAGTGGGAGTCTGTACTTGCCTGTTTTCATGTGTGGTGCCACAGCTGGCTTGAAATGTGGGGCTGATGTGAAAACATGTAGGTACCTCTGTGAATAACACACACAGAGAGAGAGAGAATGAGAGGGAGGCTTGAGGGACCCCTTCCCCTGGCAGGTGAGAGAGTTCTAACTGCTCTTAACGGTGGAGGGCCAGGAAGGTGGCTGGTTGGTCTCCAGTCCCACCCGTGGCACGTGGCTTAGGAGTCCCGGTGGGGGTTGTGGATTTATTTCCATTTGAAATAGTCAGCTACCGTGTGGGCGGACAAGTGCACTCTTGTGGGCCTTTGCTGGGCCATTTGGTTCACTTTGAAGGGAGCAGCCCCCTCCCCCCCGCATCCCACCAACGTCTATGGTTTCCCAATGGAAGGCTGTGTTGCCTCCCAGCTGAACTTTGCCTTGCCGGCTGGGTACAGACGCCCCCCCCCGCCCCCGCCCCCCCCCACCCTGAGGAGGAGCCCAGCTGCCCTGCTAAGAAGGCTGGGCCCCAGGGGAGTTCCCTTCCTCCTTCTGATCCCACTCTCCCCCCCCCCGCCTGCCCTGGGTCTGGGAGTTCTCTCTGGGCTCTGGTTCTCCGCTAGAGACATCCACCCTTTGGCTGGTGGCCGGCGGGGAAGTGTTGCCCTCATCCCTAGCCCCCTTGGTGGCTTCCGAGGGGCTGTGCCGTGAGAGGGCAGGACGGGCTGCCTCCCCTGCTGCCCTGCCCTTTGGGATGCCATGGGTTTAGTAGGGCAAGAGGACGCCCCCTTCCAGCCCCCCCCCCAGGTTGCCTCTCTGGGTCCAGAATGACTGGCAAAAGGACTGGAACGTCTGCCAGCGCCCAGCCCCACTGGGTAGGGGGAGACGGCACCGCCTGGTCATGCTGTGCTCTCCCTCCTCTTCCTCGGGGTGGGGGTGGGGGTGGAGGACCCTTGTAAGGAATCTGAAATGCCTCTGGAGTGAGAGAGGAGGGGGCACCATGTACTCCTGAGAAGGGTCCCTGCTCAGGAAGCCAGCCAACAACAAGCCCCATGCAGGCAGCCCCTTTCCTGCCCCCCCCGCCAAACGGGCTATCTGGGCCAAGAGGCGGGTGCTTGCCCCCTCGTGGCCAGGATGCGCTCTGCACCAATCCACCCAAGTGTGACTCCGGAAGAGGAGCTGCTCAGAAATGGCAGGCAACCTCCCGCCTCACCCCAGGAATTGGTGGGGGGGGTGCTTAGTTGCAGCCTGAAGGGGAGTCTCCCCTGAGTTGCATCATCAGCCACAAAGATGCCTGAGACCTCCTCTCTGGGGGTGGCTCCCCCTTATTTGACGGGTGCTCCGGCTGGGGCAGGTTTGGTGCTTACCATGTCCTCCCCCATTGCTTTTCAAGGGGTGGGGTGGGGGGGGGGGGCAGTCACAGATGCCATGTTCCCTCCCCAGGGCCAGGATTCCACCTCCTTCAGACCCAGACAGGGTCCTTTGGGGGGGGGGAGAAAGGTGGGACAGAAATATTTCAAACAAATAAATAAATACACACTTCCCCCTCTCTCTCATCCCCACAGGACTTTGGGCTGGACGTGGCCGCTTTCTGCAACCTGGTGGGGGCCGACTGCCCCGTGGCCTTTCTCCGGCTGGCCTTCCACTGCTGCAGCGTAAGGAGGGGCCTCAGATCCTTTGGGGGCACCTTTCTGAGCCCACCCACCACAAATCCCCTGGGCTGGACGGGAGTGGGACGGTGGGGGAGGGCAAGGGGGAGGCGTCCCAGCGCAGCCCCCTCCAGGCGCAGGTCGCCCGAGGGAGGGAGACTTAGGAGAGCAGGCTCCGTCAAACCAGGGCTGCCCCTCTGGAAGAGCAAATTGTGTGTGTGTGTGTGTGTGTGTTTGGTAATTCCCCCCATGAGCCTGCTGCCCTAGATGCTTCACAGGGTGGGGTGGCCACTCTGGGGTGGGGTGGGTGTTGCTGCTCCCCACCCACCCACCCACCCAGGATCAAACCCTGAAGCGTGGAGTGACACAAAGGTGGCAACAGCAATAGCCATGATGGCACTAAGCTTGGCTTCTTCGCCTCCCCAGATGGAGCCGACCGCCCGGCCCTCCTTCCTGGAGGTCACGCAGCGCCTGGAGGCCATCCTGGAGCAGCAGCTGATCCTGGGCAGATCAGGGCCTGGCACTGGCCTGCAGAGCGGCGGCGGCGGCGGCAGCCTCCTCCTTCCGGGGAGCCCCGGGCCTGGGCGGAACGGTACTGCTCGAAAGGAGTCTTTGGTTTCCTCTCTCAGTCAAGGGAATCGTGGAGAGCAGCTCCCCTGGGGTGAAAATTTGGGTTCATGTTGCCCCATGGATTGAGACGAAATGGGGTGGGTGGCTGTCAGTCTGTGGGCTGAGAGTCACTCTTGGGGGAGGAAAGTCTGCCCCTTTCTCCCTTTGACCAAAGATTCCTCCCCCCTCCCTTTTGCTGAGGGCAGGGGCGGGGGGAATAGATGAATGCTTGGCCTTTTAAGAATCTGTTTCGTGATCCCAGGACCTGCATCCCATCCCGTCTTGGGGTGACCCCAGTGCTCTTGCTCTTCCGTGCAGGGAAGGCGGGCCGGGAGCTGGCGTCCCCCCAGGACCTGTCCAGCCTCCTGGGCCAGCAACTCCTGCCTCCGGACCAGCGCCTTTCCCGCAGCCAGACAGACGTGTCCCCCCCTCGGCCGCCTGCCTCGCCCCGCGCTCAGGACACCCCCCAACGCGTCAACCCCTTCTCCCAGCGACAGGACCTCCAAGGGGGCAGGATCAAGCTCTTTGACACACCCAGCAAGTCCGTGATCTCCTTGACCTTTGACCTGCCGCCCCCCTCCCCCTTCCCGCCGGGAACACCCATCACTCCGGAGCCAGCGGTGGAGGCCCAGGGTGGCTTCTGGGAGGGACCCCCCTTGGCCCGCCGGTGCCACTCGCTGCCCTCCTCCCCGGAGATGCCCCGCCGAGGGAGGCAATCCCAGCCCCACAGCGACGGGCTCCTGGCCCTGGACTGCAGCCGCCTGGAGGCCCCCGGCTCCCCCCCGCCAGCGAGCGGATGGACTGCAGCCCTGACCCTGAGCCCACCCCCCCGGCCCCCACCCCCTTCAGCAATGGCAGCTTCATCAGCACCACTGTGCCAGGCGTCCAGGCGTGGGCTCCCAACGGACTCCTCCTGAATAATAACAACAAGCCCCCCAGCTGGGCCAGGGGCTTCTCGGAGCTGAGGGTGTGCCCCACGGCGGAGGACGGGCCCCCCGAGCACGCGAGCGCCGCCCTGGCCCTGAGAGGCGGTGGTGGCAGCACCAACAGCAACAGCGGCAGTGGCTGCAGCAGCAGTAGCTGCGTGATGGAGCAAGAGGAGGTGGTGTCGTGCCCCGCCTGCTGCCTCGGGCCCTTTGCCTTCAGCTTGGCCTCCGTCTGCCAGCGGCCGACCGCCAGCACCCCGCGGTACCAGAACCTCAGCAGCGAGTCGGAGAGCCTCCGGTGTCCGGAGCGGCCCCCCCGGCCCCGCAAGGCCCTGGTCCAGGTGCAGGCGCAGCCCAGCCTCAAGTTGCCTGAAGCCCAGTCCTAAGGGCAGCGGCCGAACACTCCCGGACCCACCGCTGGCTGTGGGAAAGGGGCCCCTGAACTGCCAGAGACCACCCCCGCCCCCCGCCCCCCCCCACACGACCTTCCTGCCTTCTGCGTGGCCGTTTTGGGAAGGCGGCAGCCTAAGTGTGGGGCTGCACCAAGCCTGCCACATTGGAGCCCCCACGGGCCCTGGGACCCTCCGGAGGCTCCGTGCCAGGCAGGTGCCTTCCTTCCTTCCTGAGTAAGGCATCCCAGCGCCCTGGCTGGGGCTGTTGAGAACTGGGTGGGGGAGGGGAGGGGAGGACCCTCCCCCCCGCCCCTCCTGCCCCTCCAGGCTGAAGTGCAATAACCTGGCTGCTTCTTGCATGCACAAGGCACGCCCCCCCCAGGGCCCCGTTTGGGGAGGGGCCTCTCTCAGTTCTGTGCCTCGGGAACCCAATCTCTCTTCCCTGCCCCCCCTCCCCACGGGCCTTGGGGCAAGTGTTCAGGCTGGTTGGCGCTGGGAGAGATGGGCCCCCCTCTGGGGGGTGGCCTTGCGCTTTCTGGGAAGAATGGAGAGGAAGGAGGCTCGGAGGACGGAGGAGGGCTTGGGGAGGGGTGGGTCTCCCACGTGTGAGGCGGATGGGAAGAGATCGGCATGAACGGAGGCGTGCAAGCGTTTTTCTCCAACATAGGAGGGGTTAGTGAGTTCTTGGTATTCGTATGGGGGAGAAGTGGTTTGGCTGGGTAGGTGTGGGGCAGGGCTGTGGGGCGGGCCATGGGGGGAGCCGGCATACATTCCCCGACACCTCCCTTCCCCTTTGGCCACGGCGCAGTGCAGGTGGACAGGGTTTCTCCTGGCTGTGCCTCAGCCCCGTCCGTCCATCTGTCCCTTCGGCGTGCAGCTCCGCCCCCCTCCTGCCTTAGGCTATTCACTGCAGTGGTGGAGAAGGCAGATGCATTTTCATAACGACAAAGGCAACTTAATATATTCAGCTTATTTAAAGTATTGAAGAAATAAAACATGACAGTTGTCAAACACACTCCCGTGCTGGACTGGTTTTTGCTGCAGTCCCTGACAAAGGAACTAATGAATAGCAAAGCTGCACCTTAAAATTCTACCACCTTTGATCCTAGGCCCCCCAGAACGCAAGAGGTGCATGGATCCATGCCTCTGCTTCTCCTGGGCCCCTAATTTCCTTAACTTAAATTTCAGGTTGTGCACCTTTTTAAAAAATACAACCACCCTGCCAGACAGGACAATTATGAACTTGTCGCAAAGTTCCAAGACTGCAAAATATCTATTCTGGCCAAGACACTGGCTTTACGAGCTTCACTCACTCTGGTAGAAAAAATAACTCCTTGATCAAATATAATGATGTTTATTCTAAAATAGAAAAGTATAAAATTCTCAAGATAATTTAAAAGGCAAAAAGATCAAAAGCAAAATGAAAACAAAACTGCACGGTTTGGTAGCATGTTTAAAGAAGTACAGTCCAGGGAAAATAATAAAATTCTAAGTAACTTTAATGCTGCTCCTATTGACTACAAACCCCGTTTCAGCTGCAAGACTTAAAAGCCTCTAAAACAAAGCCATATACCAAATTCTCTTTAGTCTCTCTCCCTCTCTTCAAAAGCAGCGCTTTCATTAGAAGCAATCTTCTCCCATCTTCCAGAGCCTTCCAGGTGTTTATCATGCCACGATCTGCATAGGCATTTTCTTCCGCTCTCTCTGCCCCAGGTTCCCATGAGAACTGTTGACCTTAAGTCTCCCATAGCTCTGCTGTCCTGATGAGAGACCATCTGTGCCGGCCTGAAGACATCTTGAAAACAAAAAAGCAAAGTGTTCTGCTAATATACCGCCCCATATCACTTCAAGTAGTCTCTGATAGCTTGGACCCAGATCGTTTTGTGCTTTTTAGGTTAAGGTCAGCACCTTGAATTGTGCCCAATAGCTCATTGGCAGCCAATGGAGCTGCTTTAGTAGGGGTGTAATGTGATTTCTGTAAACCGCCCCAGTCAGCAATCTGGCTGCTGCATTCTGGACCTGGTGAAGTTTCCTGAGACCTCCCATTGGTAGCCCCATATAGAACACATTACAGTAGTCCAGCCGGGAGTTCACTAGAGCATGTGTCATAGTGGCCAGAGCAGATTTCTCAAGAAACAGGTGTAATTGGCGTACTAGTTTTAATTTTGCAACTGCACTCCTGCCCACAGTTGTGACCGGGGCATCTAGGCTCAAGGATGAGTCCAGGAGCACCCCCAAGCTATGTACCTCTGTTTTAAATGAGGGCGTAATCCCATCCAGTATAGGTAGCATCCCTATCCCTTCATCTCCTTTTTTGACTGACCCCCTCTGTTTTGTCTGGGTTTAGTTTCAGTTTGTTCTTCCTCATCCAGTTTGCTACCGAAGCTAAGCACTGATCCAAAGTTGAAATAGCTTCCTTGGAATCCAGCGGTGACGAGAGGTAGAGTTGGTGTCATCAGCATACTGGTGACACTTCACCCCAAAACTCCGAATAATCCCCCCCCCCCCGGTTTCATATAGATGTTACATAACATAGGAGACAGAATCGAACCCGGAGGTACCCCATAGGTTATTGGCCGTGGTGTTGAGCATGAATCCCCTAACACCACTTTCTGCATTCTCTCCTGCAGGAAGGACTGAAGCCACTCTAAGCGCTGCCCCCAAGTCCCATCTCAGAGAGACGAGTCAGGAGGATGTTGTGGTTGATAATGTCAAAAGCAGATGAGAGGTCCAGTAAGACCAAAAGGGACACAGATCCCCTCTCCATTTCCCTGTGTAGGTCATCTACTAAGGCCACCAGTGCCTTCTCTGTCCCATAACAAGGCCTAAAACCAGATTGAGCTGGATTATTTCATTTCATTGAGCAACCTTTGGAGCTGCGAAGCCACAACCCGTTCTAGTACTTTACCCAAGAATAGAATGTTAGATACCAGTCGTTAATTGTTCAGTATTTTTTGATCTAAAGATGGCTTTTTAAACAACAGTTTTATTATTGCCTCCTTCAAGCATGCTGGAATTCTGCTCTGTTGCAAGGAGGCATTCACTACTCTTCTTAGTCAGTCAGCCAGACCCTCTCTGGCAGCTTTTATGCGCCAGGGAGGGCAAGGGTCCAACAGACATGTGGTGGCCCTCATCTCCCCAAGACTCCTGACCACATCCTCAGGCTGTAGGAGCTGAAACTCATGCTTGAATACAGGGCAGGCAAGGAGGTGCCACATTTGTTTTCCTGAAAGGCTCCTCAACATCCACATGTGGAGCAGGAGCAGGACATGACATCTGTTCCTCCCTGTGATGGGAATCGTTCGACCTACTGAATTTGGCCAGTGCAGATGGAGATTGTCTTTTGAAGCATTCCCCATCTTTCATAATGTTTTTGCAAGTATTCAGGATGCAAATAGCTTCAGAGTGAAACGTTTAAATGCAGGAGGAAGTGAAAGCAACAGATTTCCCCAACTCTCCATGGATCAAACACCTCCAAGTTACATCAAGACCGGCTGAAGCAAGAGGAACAGCTGCATGGCAAGACCAGCAGGAGGGACTGCAAGGGGGCTTGGACTCTCAGCCCCCTGAGGACATTATGCCGTCCTTATTAGAGCAAGTCCTGGGTGGTGAGGGTGTAGGTGGGGGTTCCTTCCCCAGGGAGAATCAAGCTGCAGCAGAAAGCCGCAGCACTGAGCTGGATGGGGCGATGGTCACTCTGAAAGGCCAAGCACTGAGGTTCCTCTGGAGCAGCTGCAGCTGCTTCTGAACTCACAACCAAGGGCCAACCTTGCTCAACAGGATCCTAGCCTCAGTTGTGCACAGCGTGGTCTTGCTGTCCGCAGAGGTCAGAAGGTGGACAACGGAAGGGGAGGCCGGACCTGGCTGGGAACCAAAGATCAGGACCCCCTGCACAGCCTCCAGAAGGAAAGAGGCAGGTGGCAACCGAGGGGGTCCAAGTGGGTGCCATGTAAAAGCACTGAGAGAGAGAGAGGTGGGAGGAGGTGGTTCTTTCCTGCCCTCTCCCTTGGCCAGATGGCCACTTGGGGCTCCTTCCCACTGACCAGGGTGCTACTGCTGCTCTGCATTAGACTCAGACCTACTGACTCAAAGGCATCAACCCCAGTGCTGACTCTCCATGCAGCAGCTCTCTTCCTGGGTCCCCTTTTGGCTGGGACTTGCACTAGGATGGTGGCCCCTGTCTTTCCATGGTGGTCACTGGGTGGACGGAGGGAAGGAGGGAGGAAAGAGTTGGTCCTCTGGCCTCTGTCCCTGCTGCTCGCTCCTTGTGACACAAACTGAGCTGCTTTCAGAGACGGGCAAAGGGTTCCTGGCACCCTGGGGAGGTACCCCTTGTAACAAGGAGAACCCTCGTAAGACAGTCTGACAGCAAAAGGCAGGTGGGCAAAAGGGCTGCTCCTAGAGGCCTGGTTGCAGAAGGAAGCGATCGACACCTGAGATTTCCTTCAGGGACTGGGTCCTTTTCCACCCTTGTACTTACCTGGTCACTGCAGGCCTTTGCGGTTATTGACCAGGAGCCTGAGCGGGCCATGCAGGGCTGGCTGCCTTCTCACAGATATATGGAAGCCTTCTACCACAGTAATCCAAACTCAGACTCCAGTTGTTAATTTTTACACAATAGCCATTATTATAATTGGATGGTGTTTTAGTTCTGGGGAGAAAGCAAAAATGTCATAATAGAAGCACCTTTCAAAGGAGTAGCCAATCCACATTGCATAAGAACATAATATCATAAGAAAAGCCATGCTGGATCAGGCCAACGGCCCATCTAGTCCAGCTTCCTGTATCTCACAGTGGCCCCACCAAATGCCTCTGGGAGTACACGAGACTAGATATCTGTCTCCTGATACCACTCCCCTGCATCTGGCCCTTGAAGTACCACGGTTTTAAGCCTGGAGATGACACATCTCCACCATGGTTTCTAACCTGAGGTGGACTTTTCCTCCAGGAATCTGTCCAATCCCCTTTTGAAGGCATCTGGGCCAGATGCCACCACAACATCCTGTGGCAGGGAGTTCCACAGACTAACAACACACTGGGTAAAACAATATTTTCTTTTGTCTGTTCTTACTCTCCCAGCCCTCAGTTTGAGTGCATGTCCCCTAGTTTTGGTATTTTGGGAGAAGGAGAAGAGCTTCCCTCTATCCTCTTTACTCATGCTCTGCCTTATTTTGTACGTCTCAATCATATCCCCCCTCAGGCACCTTTTTTCCAGACTAAAGAGCCCCAAATGTTTTAGCCTTTCCTCATAAGGGAGGTGCCCCAACCCCAGGAATCATTTTAGTCGCTCTCTTTTGCACCTTTTCCAGTTCCACTGTGACTATGTCTTCTTTGATATGCAGCGACCAGAATTGTACACAAACCCAATACTTCATTTTAATGCCCATTTCTAATGTTACACTTTTGATGCTGTACAGCCAAGGCCATAGTTATGTCAGGGCAGGGGTAAATAACAACACCCCCCCCCCACACACACACACTCACACTAACCCAACACAGCCAGCAGATGAGATTAGGTTGCATATAGACCCCATGGCACGAGGTGGAGCCACGCACTGAGCTGGCCTGATGAGAAGGCCGTAGATTCTGCTGATGGGAGAAATTGGGGGTGGGGGGGATGGTATACTTGGGAAGAGATTAAAGCACGTACCCTTCATAGGGAGAGTCGTCAACCCAAAACAAAGGCTGCGTGTATGTTTTCTTAAGTCCAATCCAAGCTCCGTAGGCCTGCAGAGAACTCTAACATCAAAAAGGAGACACTGAACATCACTTATCACACAACCACAGGTTGCAGACATTGTGAATAGTGCCAACACTGCCAAGACACTCTTAATAGTGCAAAGGCACTCTAGGGTGTTTTTTCTTGCTTCTCCAGACCTCGCTGCAGAGAGGGTGGAAGTTGTACCGAGAAACAGTCTTGGCACACAGGGAATTAAACCACTGGAGAATGGTTTGGATTACTCTCTCTCTCTCTCTCTCTCTCTCTCTCTCTCTCTCTCTCTCTCTCTCTCTCTCTCTCTCTCTCTCTCACACACACACACACACACACACACACACACACAAAATGTGATTCATAAAAACAACAACAACAGTGGTTCTGTTTTCACTTGTGCTGAAACATGTACCCACTAACTGGCTCCTTTTCCCGGCTAGCAGAAGCAAAAGGGAGCAGGCCCGCATTTCAGAAAGGATAACGTAGTAGGTGAAACTTTAGAGGGCTGGGGTTGCTATTGAGGCCTGACCACCATCTCCTGCCTGGCAATAGGAAACCAGATGGGAAGGGTGACTTGTTAGGTTAGGTTGCAGGTACTGACTCTCCTTGGGACTAACTTGCCTTCCTTCTCTATCTCTCAGTGCCCTGGCCGCCTGCTGGCACGGAGTGAGGCCTGAGCACAGCTCCCACGGGCCATTCGCGCCGTTTGTTCTTACCTCAGTGCCTTTCTGGGACAAAGCATCCCATACCTCTGCAGCTTCCAGGGGCCTTTTCAGAATGACCAGGTGGGAGGCCTTCCCTTCACAGTCTTTCTTGCTCTCTGCCCAGGTCTTCATGTCCCAAGAGACCCACAGGCATTTCCACCGGAAGAGCTCCCACCCACGGGGACAGCAGCCTGGCAGGGTTGGGGGTCAGCGGGGGGGGGGGGAGAGAATAAGAGAAAGAAGGCAGGGATGAGAGACGTCGTGCTGCTGGAGCTGCTGCTCATAGAATCATAGACTTGGAAGGGACCTCGAGGGCCATCCAGTCCAACCCCCTGCCATGCAGGAACCCCCATCATAGTACCTCCCCCCCAGATGACCATCCAGTCTCTGCTTAAAAACCTCCAAAGAAGGAGACACCACCACCCTCCTTGGTGGCAGCATATTATTCCACTGCCGAACAGCTCTGTCATGAAGTTCTTCCTAATGTTCAAATGGAATCTCTTTTCCTGTAGTTTGAAACCACTGCCCCGCATCCTAGTCTCTGAAGCCATGGAAAACAAACCTGTTCCCTCTTCAATATGATATCCTTTCTCAAATATTTAAACATAGCTATCATATCCCCTCTCAGCTTTCTCTTTGTAAGGCTAAACATTCTCAGCTCCCTAAGCTGCTCCTCATAAGACTGATAAGGATTTATAAGCACCAAAATTATTATAAACAATATTCAAGCATAAACCCGTCTGTGGGTGCCAGATACATTTCTCTGAAGGTCTCATTGACACAACTAAGAATTGGCATAAACACAGAAAAGATAAAGCCCGTGGGTGCCAGCCTATGAAAATCAGCAAATATTCTGTGGTTAGCTCGAATGGTGCCAAGCTAGGAAATAAGACAAAATAAAGGTCATGATGGCCTATGCTGAGGTGTCATTTTGCTGAGAGCAACATATGGCAGCCAGTAATGGGGAACCAGCTTTGAACTAGGAAATAAGGCCAGGTCATTCTAAGAATCATGATAGCTAACCGGGTATGATCTAAGAAAGCATTACGTACAACATGCGTAAGCTGCGGTTACAAAAAAGGTATAAAAAGTGTAAGAGACCACTTTGGGGGAGCCCAGATCAGCAGGGTTTCGGTCCGTGCTGTGATGGAACTCCCACTAACATCTTTGTTGTGTGTGTTACTTGTTTTGTGTGTGATACCTGCTTTCTATATTCTTGCTATATATTACCTGTAACTCTATGTCCTTATATCTGTCTAATAAACTGAATGAACTAATTCCTTGCGTAGCAGTTTTCTAAGAACCACCCATTCTTATCAAGACATTTCCTCCAGACCCTCAATCATCCTGGTCACCCTCCTCTGCACCCGCTCGAGGCTGTCAACATCATTTTTAAATTGAGGCGCACAGAACTGGACACAGGACTCCAGGTGGGGTCTGACCACAGCAGAATAGAGTGGTACTATCACTTCCCTTAATTTAGACATGATGCTTCTGTTGATGCAACCAAGAATCGCATTGGCTTTCCTGGCTGCTGTATCACACTGCTGACTCATGTTCAATCTGAGGTCCACCCAGACTCCCAGATCCCTTTCACAGGTACTATTTTCCAGCCAGGTGTCTCCCATCCCACACTTCTTGTGGGTTCTCCTCACCTGGCCCAGGGGCAACCGTTGTTTCCTCCCCTGTGTTTCTGCCCGGTCAGTGGGGCAAACGCCGGTGCGAGTGGCGGGAAAAGGATCCCCCCCTCGGGGTTCGGGCTGATTCAGCCGTGAGGCCACAACATGAGGCCAAGGAAGGGCTGCCCAGCTTGGGACTGCACCGACCTGCCCTCTCCCAAAAAGAAAAACTACTGCGACCAGCGGACGCACAGGGATGGACAGACAGGCTTTTAATTTGACCACCTTTTAATCCTGATGCCCCTCCCCCAGCTACTTTTTAAGTCTGATGGGAAACACAGGTTTTGGTGGGGGCAGAGTCAGCTCTGAAAGGGAGGGGGCTTTTGTACGCCATCAAAAAGGAGGCGCATTCCAGTGGAGGGTGGTCTGCCCTAAAAGAGGCCACGCGGCCACCTGATTTCTCGGCCACCTGTATCCTCCCTCTTCAGCCACTGTTGTGAGCAGGACTCTGTGTGTGTTTCAAGGGGCGGATATTGAGACGGCACAGCCTAGTGACCTGCTCCCCCCCCCACAAACACACATGGGGGCCCCCTCCCCAAATGGATCACAGCGAGGGCCCACTCCCCTCTCAGCCGTTCTGCAGCCAGGCTGAGGGCGCAAGCCTCTGTGTCCCAACCCATCATGGCGGGGTCTCCGGAAGCAAAGCAAAAGCAAAGCGTGCTGCTTTCATACCTCCCCATAGCACCCAACGTGGTCTCTCCCTGGGCCATTTGCAATTAAACCAGCAGGCTAAGCCTTGGCCCACCCACCCACCCCCCAGGCCTACTCCCGCGAGCTGGGTCCTCAATTCACAGAACTTGGAAGGACGGAAGGACGTCAAGCCCTGGAGCCAGCTCCCCAAGCCGGTCAGGATCCCACTTAGGTCCACTGCGCCACGAGGCTCTTAATCTTTTTTTTTGGGGGGGGGGGGTGTTTCATGCTGGGCCTTCCATGCCGCTTGCTCAAGGCCTACAGACGCTGCTGACCCTTCTCCTGGGAGGCACGGTGGGCAATCGAGCTGGCCTTTGGCTCCTCAGCCACTTGCCCAACTCCCTGGATTCTCCAGCCGCCCTTCTGCCAGCGGGCCAAGAGCGTTCTCTTCCAGCAAGCTTTCCCTCCATGAATGGCCACGACCAGAGGAGGGCAAATCACGTTAGGCTACCCCAGGGTTTGTCGACTGACATCAAGGCACCCTTCTTAGCCTCCGAGACCGGGAATCTGGCTGCAAGGGAAGAGCTGCTTTTGGGGAGCGATGGACCTACCCCTCTGCTGGCAGGATCTGGCCCGGTGCAACTCCTCTTCCGTTCGGTTCTTCTCCTCCTGCAGGACAGCCAGCTGGCCCCTGGCCAAATAGATCTCACTTTCCAGTCCCTGGAGCCGCTCCTGCGTGCTGTTTCCAGCTGTCCAGCACTCCTGAAGGGTCAGCCGGGTGGAGCCAAGCTCTGCCCGGGCCTCATCCAGCTGGTCCTCCTTGCTGCTGATGCTCTCTGCCAGGGCCTCCCACTCGGCTGAGTGGCCCTCGGAGGCCTGCTGGAGCTGCCGTGAGACTTGCCAGTCTGCAGAGAAGGAGCAAGGACCAACCTGAGAAAAGGCAGGCATGAGGGGGGAGGGGTGAATATACCCCCTCCCCTCAGGACCCTGGGATGCTCAAGGAGGGCCGTGAGGAGCCGCAACCTGCAGCCTGGCCAAACCCTGAGTCGGCCTGTTCTCCCCCACCCCCCTAACCTCTCCCCTCCCTCCGGTACAAGCAGCCCACATGGGGGGGGGCTGCACACACCCTGCCCTCCTGGGCTTCCCCCCTCCCTCCAAGGGTGGGGAGGACCAGGTATGAGCAGGAGGCACCCTGCAGCCACTCACGGCGGATCCCGACTCCGATGGTGCCAGCAAGGAGGAGGGCCAGGGCCAGGGGCCAGGGCCAAGGGCCCAATCCTGCAATGGAAGCGCGTGCGGGGGGGGGGGTGTTAGTTGGGCAGGGGGCTGATAGGGAAAGGAGCCAAGCCCTGCGAGGGGGGGGGGAACCTGGCTGGGGCCAGGAAGGGTTCGCTTGGAATACAGAGCTATAGAAGGCACTTCTGCAAAGGGTGCGACCTGGAGACCTTATTATCTCCAGGTCGAGTGTGAAAGGGGTTCCCTGCCAAGCTGACCTCCCCACCCCCACCCCACCCCTCACGCTTCCACGCCGCCTGGTATCAAACTCTTCTCCTCCTTTGGGATTTCCGTTTCCCCTGATTTCCCCCAAATGCGGTGGTCCCACAGGAGCTGACCAGACCTCACGGGTCAGGAAGGAACGGACCATTCCCGAGCCACTGGGGGTGATGGAGGGGAAGCCGGTCAAGACCAGGCTCAGGAAACCTAAGTTCAAATCCCCCCCACCGCCCTCCCCAGCACCTCCGAGGATCCAGGGTTCAAACGCAGGGCACTCTGGCGGGGGTTTGGACGGCAGGGCCGCCCAGGCGCCCGGGGTCCCGTGGGCAGGATGCGGAGCGCTTCTCCCTGGGGGTGGGGCAGCTGGGGTGGGGTGGGGTGGCCGGGTGGGGCTTCCAGGTCCACGAGGGGGGGGTGGCAGAAGCGGGAGAGGGGGGGCGCTCACCTGCCGCGCCCCTGGAGCCGCCTTGCGCGGCCGTCTCCGCCTCCTTCTGCTCCTGCGGGTCTTGGCGGGGCGGCGGGGGTCCCCCATCTCGGACGTTCTCGTAGGTGAGCTCCGCGCCGCCGCCCTCCTCCAGGGCACCGGGCTCTGCAAGAAGAGGGGGCCAGGCGCCGGTCAGCGGGGGGAACGGGGGAACGGGGGGGGCGAGGGCCGGCGAGGGGGGTCGTTACCTGCCGGGGGGCTCCTCTTCTTCGCCTCCGGGGGGCTCCGCACGAAGCGCCGGTCGGCAGACATCCTGGCCTTGCGCGGACCCCCCTCGGAGCCGGCAGGACACCGCCTGGCGCTCTGCTGGGGAGGGAAAGGAGAAGTGGAGCCGCCCGAGTGTCTCTCTTCCCCCCCCCCCCCGGAAAGCCCCCGCCGAGAGTGACTCGTCTCTTGGGCGCGGACCGCGGAAAAGGGAAGTGTGCTGCCCAAAACCGCTGCCCCTGTTCCCGGGGGCCAAAACAGGGGCTCCCCTTCCTCCTCGCCCAGCTCCTTAAGAACGTGAGAATAGCCTTGCTGGAAGAGGCCAGGATAGCCCATCCAGTCCAGCATTCTGTCTCACGCAGTGGCTCACCCTTTGCTTCAGGGCATTCCCCAAAAGATGTCTTCACCTGCGGAAGAGCCTCCCTCTTTCTGGGCCCAAGCATAAAAGGGCTAGCATCAGCCTTTAAAGCCCAAAACACGGTGGGACCGGACATCTTAAAAATGAACTCCTTCCTGAAAAGCTGCTGATTATGATAGAGGTGATTTTTAATATACTTTATAGTTTATAAGCTGTCATTGTAGATAAAATGACAGTATTCTGGTTCTATCATTGATTCGGCCATATGTCCCTTAATTCACCTCTCTCCCCCTCACGGAACTGTTGCACAAAGCACTACACTATTCCCCAAGCCTGTGTCGTGAGATACAGGCCATAAAATTACCCGACAAACACTTATCTTTGTTGGAAGGTCGCCAACAAAAGGGGCCCCTGCGAAAGATAAGCCAGACATCCGTTGAAATATAGATGCATTGACAGAGCTGTCAAACGCCTTTCAGCGAAAAAGCGGAGAGTTCCGGGAATTGCATGACAGGTGGCGCTATAAGGCAAGATTGATAGTGTCCTGTGTGTGTAACAATGTGATAACTATGTGTCTTTTGAAGTTTCTCTGTTGTTTGTGGGTGATCTACGGCGCCCAGATGTATCCTTGTTTTTTTCTGATAAAGATGGGGCGTTGAGGAATGTTTTCTATAAAGACTGTATGATTTCTTTCGGTCAGTGCCCCAGTTTTCCGACTGCAATTCGGCTGGGCGCCTTGCTGCAGCAAAATTAAAAGCCTTTTCTCCATACCTTTGCACCTTGGCGTGTTTTTCAACCCTCGGCTCCCATAATAGCGGCAAAAGGTAACCCGAGGTGTAGCTTTCATCTAGACGAAGCCCATCTGCAGACCTCCTGCCCTCTGCTCCATCACTGGCAGAAGTTTCAGAGGCAGCGGCAATAGCCCTGGTCTTCACAGTGAGGGTGGTTATGTGTCATGTGGCTTCTCAGCCTATAAATTACCCCCCCAAAGTTCCTGGGGAGCTAGTCCCCAGTGGTCACCACCAGATCCAAGTCACCAAATAAAGATCTGATGCGAGAGAGTTCGATTTTACAAGGTTTATTGATGAATAAAGCAAGCAGGCAGAGAAACATAACCTCCAACAGCAAAGGTCCTGTCTCTACCCCGACTGGAGGGAGAACAGGGTTTTTATTATCTTTGTACAGTGGGGAGAACACACACACAACAAGACAAAAACTGTAAAATTCCAAGGTGCAAGACAAACAATACAACCTACCAGAGGTTCAGCTGATGAGTTACATTATTGACAATTTGTTATACAGATGAGCTATATTGCCAAACATACCGTGGAACAATGGGTGTCTCAGTTTGGGTGGAGGGCTTAGACAGAGGGAAGAAAGACTTTTTACTTTAGGGTAATGAAGTTGCTGGGGGGAGTCCAGGTGCACAAAAAACAAAGGGTGCTCCACCTTGGGTGAAGAGCTTAGACAGAAGACAAATAAGGGGACTAAATAAACTTTAGTCCAAGGTAAGGAAGTTCTGCATAATCCCCTAAAGCTGACTTATTGAGAGAAGCTTCCTGCTTTTTGAATCTCTCACCCTAACCCAGCAGGAAAACGCCTCCACTTGCATGATTTAGGGCCTTTTTACACGACCCCTAAGATCCGCTGGCCACTTAAATTTGGACCAGAGATCTTAGGGGTTCATCCCTCTTCGTGTGTTCCCACCCCTCCGCACTTCCTGGCTGCTGGCTGCGTGAGGGGAGGGAGAAAAAGAGAAAGAAAAGCATGCCCCTCACCTCGTTCTGCCTCTTGTCTCTGTAAAAGTAGCTCTTAAAGGGGCGGGAGCCAAAAAAACAACAAACAGAAGCAAGGAGAGCCCCGCACTCACTATCGTTACACCGGATCAAATAATTTACACCTCCAAAGAGCAGGTACCTGAAAGCTGCGCTGGGACGCGCTAAAGTGGGCTGGGTCGCACTTAATTTCCTGTTAACTCCGGAGCTGGTGGGTAAACATTTTTAAGCTCCGGAGCTGGGAGCCATTTGCCCTGGAGTTTAGGGGTCGTGTATAAACGCCCACAGTTAACTCTACTAGCTGTCTTCAACTCTTAACTCCTAATCTTTCGCCTCTAACTAGTAACGGCAGACTGATTGGTTTGTCTTTGTTCCCTGGCCCGCTGCTGGTGAATGAGTCATCATTTTAAACATGGCAGAGACAGTGCTTCTAATGGTGGATTCTCTGGGCAGTAGTAAAACTGTTTTGTGAATTTTTGGCCTGACTTCTGCCCTTCATTTTTCTACATCATGTTCATGTGAATTCTGTGCAGCTGGACCCAACAACGGCACCGTTTGGCTCCTACAACCTCAAGGCTCCTTGCATTGGTGAAGGTGGAGGGGCCAAGAGAAGGTGAAAATCAGGGGTGAGAAAACTTGGAGGGATGTCACTGTGGGGGTATATCATAGGCCCCCAAGCCAGTCGGAGGAGTGGGATGATGCCTTCTGTGAGCAGACGGACACACAGTCAAAAGGGAGAGATGTAGTACTAATGGGAGATTTTAACTATCCTGATATACGCTGGCAGTCCAACTCAGCTAAAAATGCAAGGTCTAACAAATTCCTTACTGCCCTTGCAGACAATTTCATGGTCCAGAAGGTAGAGGAGGCAACAAGAGGCACAAACCATTTTAGATCTGGTCTTAACCAATAAGTAGGACTTTATAAATGGGGTTGAAGTGGTGGGATCTTTAGGTAAAAGTGACTGTTGAATTTCTAGCAAGGCTATCCCTGCTAGGTGCTACTAGGCCTCAGAATTCCCAGTAAAGAGTCCAGCAGGAGAGAGATCCGAGATAATACTGGTTTTATTGGACCCAATAAAAGTCAGTAGGTGAACTCCCCACAGCAGGACAGTGTGAGAATATTCCACCCTGAAGACAAAGGTGGTTACAATTTTATACCTTCCCCCTCTCCCTCCCACAGGATGCATGCCTCCCCAGGGTGGGCAAAGAGGTAGTCTTCAGGAATGTCCAATGGGAGCAGTCTAGGGGCCTGCCCAAGGGAGGTCCTGGGTGTTCCTGTTGTCTTGGAACTGGACACCTGTCCAGGTGTGGTTGTGCCATATCTGTCCCTTAATGGGCTAGCAGGGGTGTGATAATAGAAAGGAAGAAGCCTGGCATTGTCCAAGGGTCTGGGTAATTTCTGGGTAATCAACAGGTCAATGGGGGAGCTGGAAAGTCAATAGGAGGAGTCCTAGGCTGCCAGACACAGTTCCTGGTAAATGTGGAAATGAAACAATATGGAGCCTCCAGGCTGAAGTTAATCTGTGGTACGTGCTAGGATCCATGTCGATGGATGGAGTCTGTTCTAGAAGTTGCAGCCTTCTCCCAGAGTCGCCATGTTGTCTTTTTCCCTGCCATGCCTTGCCCAAGATGAAAGTCCAGAAGGGATGCAGGACAGGGTAAGAACACGTTTAAGCAGACCCAGGGAAAGCGGGTTGGGGAGAGAGGGAGAGAGAGAATAGAGAGAAGAGGGAATAGGGGAGAAGGGGGAAGGGGGCTGGCTATGGCCAAGGGTCAGGGCTCATATAGATAGAGGGGTGATAGAGGTGACTTTGAGTGTGAGGGGTGTCCCCGGGGTATAAAGATGGCCATCTGTGGCCGTCACCCCATGAGCCTATGAGCACGGTGGAAATAAACTGGCAATTCTGTGAGATTCGACCTTGGTTGTGCGTCTGGCTGCTTTAAATGTCCGGGAAATAGAGTCCAATCTGGCCAGGTAGGGGTTAACCAAATTTGAGTAGTCGGGGGCCCTGGCCAGGCTTGGTGGAAACCTTTGGAAAAGGAGAAATGAGTTTCCAAAGGTTTTCACAAAGGGGAATGGTCCTTTCCGAAGTGCGGAGTGGTCTACCACCATCGGTTAACATTACCGGGAAAAGACCCAATTCTTATGGAACTAAAACACGGCAGGGAGAGGGAGACTTGACCGGTGTTAGTCTTCTAACTCCAGTCGACTTTATGGAACTGCGAGGCGGCCATGGGAAGGCGAATCTGCACCGTGTGTGTCGCCGGACCTTAGCCGGCTCTATAGAAGTCTGGATCGGTTGGAGGTATGGAATTCACACGGTCCAAGGGCTATGGAACAAATCTGCTGTACCGGTCTACTGGTTAATCTATCGCCATCTATTCCAGTTAAGCGCCCCTTTCCGGTCTCATAATTAATGAGACAATGATGGATGGGGGGCGTGCTGATTGAGCGAGGCGCACAGGCAGGGCGTAGGCCAGGGGTGCCCAAACTTTTTGTAAGGAGGGCCAGATTTGGTGGCTTAGAATGTGTCAGGGGCCGGTTGCTCTCTGACCCTGCCACCCCACTGCAAGCCCCACCCACTGACCCATAAGCCCCGTCCACTGACCCCTTGCAACCCCACCTGCAGGAAGGAAGGCGGGGACCAAGGGAGGGAGGGAGGAAGCTGGAAACCAAGAGAGGAAGGAAGGAAGGGAGGTGGGGAACAAGGAAGGGAGGGAGGGAGGGAGGTGGGGATCAAGGGAGGGAGGAAGGAAGGAAGGAAGGTGGGGACCAAGGGGGGGGAGGGAGGAAGCTGGAAACCAAGAGAGGAAGGAAGGAAGTGAAGGGTATGGATCAAGCCTATAGCTGTATTAGTAGCCCATAGGCATATTGCAATATATATATCCCAAGCTATGCCTGGCATAATATAGATAAACCTCATGGCAATATATATATTTCAGACTATGCCTTGCAAAGTATAAGCCACCTAAATTATATATTTAGAGGTAATGCCTTTATATTATTATTCACACATGTATTCTCTATTCCTGCAAACTTTGAGAAAGGGGGCCCCTGTTGTAAAATTAGCTGAGCAAGCAGCGATAAGATTCAAAGGTCTAATTATTTTTCTGTGCTAGTTGAAGCCTTGTACAATTTAATTGGGCATGGCTGAACCAGCCAAGAAAAGTCTTATCTCTCTCTCGGCCGAGAGAACAGCTGCTATCCATCAATTGTCAAACTCCAGGGTCATAAAATGTTTAGCTCCGTGACTGGTCAGTTCAAACAAGCACTCCAATTAAAATATTTAGTTGTTGCCAAGAGGTGCAAAATAATGAGTACCAATTAATGTTTGATCTGTGTAACCATGCATATGACGTAAGATGCAGATGGGAGGGGGAAGGAGCAGAAATGTAATTCTATAAGACCTGATGTTTTCTCTGGGTCCATTGGAATTGTCATTCGATCTGTGTGGAGTGAGAATTCCCTGGTTGCAACCAATAAATCTCTTTTCTGTCTACAACAGAAGACTCAGACAGCTTATTGCGTTCTGTGAAGCCAACGGCACGCCAGCGATGAACCCCATAAATTAAATTCATTGCTTTCATTTGGTGGAGATGCCGGGGAGAAATTCGCTGCTGCTGGAAGGCTGCAGAGTCTGACTCAATGCATGGTGAGAAGTTCGTGCTGATTGATTGGTCTTAGTCCGGACCCTCAAATTTATGAGGAAGATCACTCTGTCAGCACTGAATGGGCTGCCATGCTTGAGGGAAAACAGAAGCCGGCCAAAAAGGGGAAGAACTGAGAAGGACTGCGCAGAAGAATTCTGGTAAGGTAGAAAACCAGCTGTGGGGTGGCTTGAGTTCGAATCTAACAGCTCTGTGGAGTGGAGAAGATTGCGAATTCTTATTGTCGGCCCCGGGGGGTACAGGGAGGAGAAGGGTCAGATATGACCTTAACATCCCAAGGACCAGGGGACGTTCAGGGACACTGAGGCCCTGAGATCCCCAAGAGAGGAGAGGATTTTTGCAAAGTCCAACATCTCGAGGGTCCGCCCCCTAAGTATTTGAAACAGGAGGAGAAGAGCGCTGCTCTAACATCCTGGGTAAGTTTAAGAGATATATTAATGCATGGGTATGTGGGATGATGATTCCACTTTTGAATTTTGTGTAAAAGAAGCTTCATGTATGTGTGTTTTTCAGGGTAAGGGGCTGTGCCTCTATACCCTGCGTAACAGCAGAGAAATGGCCATTCTCTGTGTCTTAAGCAGGGGCAAAGACTGGCAATCTTTGCCCCACAATGCCAACGGAGTTCCACCATCTCCGTTTGATTTTAGAGAAGTTAAAAAGATTTATTCTTAGGCAAGGGATCGCAGTTAACTGGGGAAACAGAAATGTGGGAGAGTTGTGTATGGTTGCTGAATCACATGTTGGCGTGTATGATGTGCATTTGATTGTTGAGGTGCGAGTCCGTTTGATGCTTGTGTGGGAAAGGTCATAGGAACACAGTTAGACCTTTAAGCAAACCTATGGGGATAAACTAGTGTAGTTTATGCACCCCCTTTTGATGTATGATGTGGTAACATTGGAATTCTGCCACCAGAAGTAATGATTTTAGTATTACATGGAACAAAAGTAAGTTTTAAGAAGAGCCCCTCTAAATAGGATTAGGCAGGACTTTGCCATCTCAAATTAAGATTCTAGCCCTCAAGGAGGGCAGACCAATTATGACTTGCTAGCAAGAGGCGTGTGAATTCATAAGGACGTGCTTAGTTGAATAATATAGAGACTAAATACTCTGCCAACTAGAAGACCCCGCCAGCAATTTTAATAACACCAGGGGAAAAATGGGCAGTGAGAAGGGTACTTTTGAGTACTCATGGATAACCAACATCCTATGTATTTTGTGACTGGTCGGTCACACAAAAGATTTACCAGCTGAAGGGACATTTTACAGGGAAAACATCATAGGGTATCTGAGTAATGCAGTTTCAGTAAAGCTGGGTAGGACTCATAAGATAAAAACGTCCACCCCATTCTTTTAAACTGGTCTCATAAACCTGAAAGATGATGGAAGGAAAGGCAGGATGGTAAACTGAAAAAGGTGTAGAGAAAGACAGTTGAATAGAGGAAGTGTGGTAGCAGGAAGGCAGGACAGTGGACTGAGGAAGTATGGAAAGGGACAGATGGGAAGCGGAAGTGTAATAGAAGGAAGGCGGCAAGACAGAAGTGGGGATGGATACGTATGAAGTTGAGAGAACTGGAAGAGAGCATGAAGCATTGAGGGGACAGGAAGTGCTAGGCGGGAGATGCGCACTTCTGAATTGCCTTATTCAAGCATTCAGGAGGTACTTCCATCCCGTTACGCCAATGCCCAACTCCTTGAATATGGAAGCTTTAAACAGAACTAAGAATTGCTATGCACCGCATGAGGAGATAGGTAGGGACGTTATTTCTGAACTATTAATAATCAACAGCAGGGACATCGAAACAGGGGATGACCCCCTTTCTGGCAGCTAGCCACGACAGGAATTAGAATCAATGCCTTGTTCCTTCTCCGAAAGTAGTTAAAAACATTTGAGAACAAACAAGGCAATTTAAAACACAGGGAGATTCTCAGGACCAAACTGCCAATAAATATCCACATTTGGACTATTTCAAAAGGCGTCTTGGTCTCTCTCTCTCTCTCTCTCTCTTCCTTCCATCCTTGGAGAATAAGCAGGAATTTTTTTTTAACTGTGCTTTCATGGTCTTCATAAGGACTTAAGTACCAGCTAGGCATTATTTGCCTCCCCATAGATATCAGAGTGAAGGAAGAGAGAGACATTCTACATGTCCACCTAAGATTCTCTTCCCCTCCTAATTTAAGTGGCTTTTGTGTATTCCTTACAAGGGCCATGTTTCTCAAATTAGGCTTAAGCAGACAACAAGCCACAAGAATGGTGGATTGCCCCCCCCTTTGTTTCAGAAGCATTTCACACCTAATCCATTACGGAGTAATTACAGGAGATTATCTGCTAGCCTCAGGCTGTAAAAGCCAGCCGCGGGGGAATTTTTAAAAGTCTAAAGCCCCTCCCTTCTTTTCTGCTAATCTCCCCCCCCCCTTGCAGGGCAAGGCAGGATAACATCTCCCAACCCCTCCTTTCTCTCCCAAGCTCCTTGACACAGCTTGGACGCAAAACTTATATTGAACACACCAACCAAATTAATGCATAGCGAAGGAAAATAAACTGACCCCTAAAGCCACGAGCCAGTAAATTTTGTAGGCAAGGGCCAGAAGGTCTCCCTTCTCCACTTACGGGAACTACCACAATTTTCCGTGCCGCCTTAAAAGCGTAGAGAGGAGGCTTCTGGCCAACTTGCAGCATTTTTTTTTTTCTTTGGATAGGGAAAGAAAGAAAGGGGGTCTATTGTTTAGAAGAATCCAGGGATTCGGTCCCAAAACGGAACGTTTTAATTTAATTAAACCCTTGGAATCAAACACAACTCTCAGGTATTTTTGCTAAAGAATAAGAGGAAAAAACTTGTTGTCGAAAACTTTCTCTTTTTGGCTTCAGAAGAGAACCCTGACATTTTTTTTTTTAGGATGTGCCAGCAACCTAAAGCCCCTCCCTTTGTAAGCTTTCCTGCAAACATTTTTTGCCTTTGGAGTAACGTCCAAGTCAATTCCACGGCGTTACATTTAAAGCAGGCTTAAACACTAGACCTTTAGAGGAGCCTTGCTTGTCCAACACAGTGCACACATTTCTTAATTAGACTTTTAGAAGATATGTTCAAACGCTACTGGGATAGTGAATTGCCTTGCGATTTCAGTGACTCTTTATAACTAAGTCAACACAGGAGAATAAAAGATTTTTCTTTCCTTTTGCCCTAGGCGGTAAAAGGCTCGCCTAGGTTGCAGCTTTTAACCCACGCCTAGTCTCAGAAGCTCCCCTGAGGTAAATGAGGCTTATTTTTTTTTTTTTTTTAGAAACCAAAATGGACTTAACGATTTTTCTTTTCCTGTTTTGTGCATGTAACGGGCAAGCTTCCCTATTTTTAAGAATGGCTCTATAGTGCACATTATTAATTTGTTACAAATTTCATAGGGAGCCTAGTAGCGTGACCATGGCCGACCTGGATTTGTGAACAACTACTAAAGTGCAGTTGTGTACTATGGCCAAATGATTTTTCTGAACATTTGGACCCCCCCCATTCATTTGCTTGTTTCACAAAGAGATATGTCCCATTCTGCAGGACATTTGCTTTTTGTGAAATTTTTTTTCGTTCTCGAGACTCAGATAGACTGCACTACACTGTGCCATTGAAATCTGCACACAGTGTACTGCATGTAGCACTATCACACCTGGAGAACGAGGCCATGGTCTGCAGATTGCGTGGCAATTTTTGTGTGTGTGTTTATTGTTCGTCTGTTTCGGTCTGTCTGTCTCGTCCCACTCGGAAAGACGCTGGAGGAAACACTTTCCTGAGGCATCCTTCCCCAGATGACAGCTGCGTTTGACACTTCGGAAGGCCCCCGAGGCAGCCTGCTGATTCACTTTCAACTCAGGGTGACAGATTACAATCCTGTCTTCCTGTCTCTTTTTCTTTTCTTTTTTTCTCTCTCTGTTTGTTTATGGGGGGAGAGAGTGGGTTTAAAACAGCCACTGACTTTTGTTTTGAAGTGTGGACGGCCGTGACTTTATCATTCCGCTTGCCAGTCCAAACTCCCCTCCGGAACAATTTGGTTCATGCTAGGAGCCTACTTTGCATTTCCTGGATATTCTGCCAGCTACATTTTTTTTGCTGTCCCCGTGTAGGAGAGCAATTTGACTTGGGGATGGGATCTGTGGTTGATTGGGGACACCTGAGCACCTACACCTTGCAAGCACTCATCAGGGCCAGCTGAACTTGTGCATATCTACTGCTGTACAGAGGTGTCCTCGTCATAGACTTTGGCCCCCCTTACTTCACGTACTGGTTTTACGAAGAGGAAAGCCCCAGTCTGCCTTTTTCAACATTTTTTTTTTCCTTTTCATGACTGTCAGATAGACTGTACCACCCTGCTTGGCAGCACAAGGACAGCTGAGGGGTCCTTTTGTGGGGGTTTGTCCTCTGTGTTTGTTTGTGGTTGTGTGTGTGTGTTCTTCTCTCACCCAGGTACCTCCTGGAGGACGGGCTTTTGCTCTGGGAAAAACGCCCACCCGTTCTTTATTTCTGGATCGTGGAGTCGGTTGGGTTTGGAAACCTGCCGCCGCCGTTCGTGGATGCTGAGATGGGGACCCTCCTGCCATCCCTTCCGCTGTCCCTCCTGGAGCCTTTGATGTCTTTGATGCCATCTTCGAGATGACTGCGCTCCGCCAGCTCGATCGATGTGGGCCCCTGGATCCGGTGATGCCAGCCTATTCACCCAGCGTGAATCGCACTCCGCGACCGAGAGGGAGAGAGGCCTGACCGGTGACGCCTCCTGCCCACTGCAGTATGATGCCTCATGCCTTAGATGACTTCACACTGGATGGAGGACGCCGAATTGCACCTGACCTGTGGTCATCACACCTGTTCCTGGGGGAGCCTTGCATTTGCCACTTCGGGGAGCCCCACTGTCGTCTGCTGATTTCCCCCTAAGCTTCCGGTTGACGGGCTGACCTCCTGTCTGCCTGATTTCCTTTCCTTTTCCTTTTCTTTTCTTTGTCTGTCTCTGAGGGGGGAGACGGAAGGAGTTTAGCGGCCACAGACTCTTGTTTTGGATTGCGGCCAACAGACTTCACGCCCGCAATTTCACCCCTTTTCGTCGGGACAGAAACTTGGTGGGGTTCAAATTCAGACCTTCACATGCCTTCACCATGCGCTGGACCACCAAGAACTTGTGAACTTGTGTCGTCACACACACACCAGCCTTCTAGCAAGTGAGCGCTTATTTTGAAGCCTTGCATAGGGACGTTAATTATTAATCACTGTTTATTATATTACTGCCTATTATTGATAGTCATTGTAAAATGCTTTTCTGAATGTGCCTTTCATAATTCATATTTTTCTATTACTTGCCTTTCTATGCAATTTACATTGAAAGAGAGAAATTTTTGTCCCATATTTGTGGGACTGATTCTGTGTGTGAACTGACAGCTACAGAAACATCTCTGCTTTGATTTCAATAGCTCATCCGTGACTCTACCATGGGACTATAACTATTGAGTATGGTTTATGGCTAAAAATTGGTTTTTCTAAGATTAATGTCTATCATCTGGGTTGCCCTGTATGCATGAACAACTGGGTAATTCTGCACAACCTGCTATCATTTGAGTTTCAAAGCACACCACACACCTGAATAAGGTTGAAAATCATGTCATGATCTTTGGTCTATGAAATCAGGTACTAATGTTTGTGTATCTTTATGAAAAATGACAGTATGCAAAGTCACATTTCAAGGTCTAAAGCCATTTGACAGCAAAAGGGAGCAGGCTGGCAAAGGAGCCTTGCTCATCTTTCTATAAGTGTTTGATTTGCAAACTTACCCTAAATGGAATTCAGGGGTTTTCAGCCTGATTACCAAACACACAAGCAAGATATCTCACATTTGCACTGCTGCTGCAAGAAAATTTATTTGGGTTTCATGATTGTCCTGATATAAGGTACTGAACAAATCTGCTGTTTAGGTATCACTTTGGGACAGGGATCTTGATATCCAAGTCTATCACAATGTTATGCCAGCCCCTTCAGAGGTTGGGAATTTGGAATCTTTGAGCAGTGAGCAGCAGGTCGTGGGAGGTTGTGATCATGTTGCATTTCTCCATCAGGGGACATTTAAATGCTATGGTCCGTGAAACGCACCCATCCATTGCAGTCTGCGGGTCTGACCAGAGGGTCTTTTTAACTCCCAGACATTGCTAAACTTTATCTGGTAACTTAACATTTCACTATAGAGAGTCCCCTAGTGAATTAAGGGGTATTTCTTTGTTCAAATGCGTCCCTCACCATGAGACGCCACAAATCATTTTGTGCCTATAAGCCCTTTGAGAGAAGAAGAAGGGCGGGAAAAGTTTTCCTGGCAGCACTGCTGATACTCTTGTCAGGAACACTGAAAAGTCACTCATGATAACACCCCTCTCCAAGGGAATAGTAAGCAGGGAAGCTCAAGCAATATTCACGCTTTTGTATATACACCTTCGATATGTTTCTTTGTCCCTTACAAGTCTATCATGGGAGCCACGGGAGGGCAACCTATGGAGAATTTACTGGCGTAAATTTCCAAAACGCGTCAGGGGCGAGTGAAGGGTATGGATCAAGCCTATAGCTGTATTAGTAGCCCATAGGCATATTGCAATATATATATCCCAAGCTATGCCTGGCATAATATAGATAAACCTCATGGCAATATATATATTTCAGACTATGCCTTGCAAAGTATAAGCCACCTAAATTATATATTTAGAGGTAATGCCTTTATATTATTATTCACACATGTATTCTCTATTCCTGCAAACTTTGAGAAAGGGGGCCCCTGTTGTAAAATTAGCTGAGCAAGCAGCGATAAGATTCAAAGGTCTAATTATTTTTCTGTGCTAGTTGAAGCCTTGTACAATTTAATTGGGCATGGCTGAACCAGCCAAGAAAAGTCTTATCTCTCTCTCGGCCGAGAGAACAGCTGCTATCCATCAATTGTCAAACTCCAGGGTCATAAAATGTTTAGCTCCGTGACTGGTCAGTTCAAACAAGCACTCCAATTAAAATATTTAGTTGTTGCCAAGAGGTGCAAAATAATGAGTACCAATTAATGTTTGATCTGTGTAACCATGCATATGACGTAAGATGCAGATGGGAGGGGGAAGGAGCAGAAATGTAATTCTATAAGACCTGATGTTTTCTCTGGGTCCATTGGAATTGTCATTCGATCTGTGTGGAGTGAGAATTCCCTGGTTGCAACCAATAAATCTCTTTTCTGTCTACAACAGAAGACTCAGACAGCTTATTGCGTTCTGTGAAGCCAACGGCACGCCAGCGATGAACCCCATAAATTAAATTCATTGCTTTCAGAAGGAAGGTGGGGAACAAGGAAGGGAGGGAGGGAGGGAGGTGGGGATCAAGGGAGGGAGGAAGGAAGGAAGGAAGGTGGGGACCAAAGGAAGCATAGGGAGCCCTGGCCACCGCAGGGGAATGTGTGGGTGAAGGAGGGGGAGGGAGGGGCAGGCCAGCCATCTGCGGGCCACTCTGAATGGCCTGAAGGGCCAGATTTGGCCCCCGGGCCGAACTTTGGGCAGGCCTGGCGTAGGCAGTTAATCATATTAGGACCCCTGCTGTTTTACAGACTCCCTGCGGTAATGAACTGCCACAGTTATCTTGCTTAAGTGGAAACAGGCAATTTTGAAACTAAGTAGCTTTTCCTCGCAGGCCAAGCCTCGGATTTCCCTAGCAATGCTTCCCAGCCCGCAGAAATGGCGGTGAATGTATTTTTCCTGATATCTCAGGAATGGAATGGTCTTTTTGGATCAGGTTTCGTGTGTTGTGCTTATGACAGTGTAGGGCAGTGGCCAGTGGTTCCGGGAAGTCTCAGAACCGCTCCAATCATTTTCTTATGGGTTCTAAGTTGTTTCTCCATCACGACTCTTCATGACCATGCCCTCTTGGAATTTGTTATACAGAGAGGAGAAGCTAAGCATAGTCAGACAAGATTCCTGGACTTTAAGGAAGCCAATTTGTGTAAACATAGGGAATTATTGGCTGTGATTCCATGGACTGAAACACTGAAAGAGAAGGGAGTCCAAGATGGATGGGAGTTCCTTAAAAGCGAGATATTAAAGGCACAATTTAAAACTGTTCCAACAAGAAGAAAAAATGGGAGACGTCTAAAGAAGCCACAATGGTTTACTAAAGAATTTTCAACTCAGCTAACTATAAAGAAAAACAAGTACAAGGAATGGAAAAATGGGAACTGCACCAAAGAGGAATATAAGCAGACAGCTAATATAGGCAGGGGGATGGTAAAAAAAGCTAAAGCACAAAATGAACTTAGACTTGCCAGAGAGATTAAAGGTAGCAAAAAGGGTTTCTTTAGTTATGACCGCAGCAAAAGGAAAAATAAGGAAATGATAGGCTCTCTGTGTGGCAATAATAACCAGTTACTAACAGGAGACAAGGAAAAGGCAGAACTACTCAACACCTTCTTTGCCTCTGTTTTCTCCAAAAAGGAAGAAAGAGATCCTCTGGGACAAAGAGTAGATGAGGTAGGATGGGAATTGCAACATAGAATAGCTAGAGAGGTAGTACAGAAACACCTGGAAACATTAAATGAATTTAAGTCTCCTGGGCCAGATGAATTACACCCAAGGATATTAAAAGAACTGGCAGAAGAAATTTCGAACCATTGGCAATAATCTTTGAGAAGTCTTGGAGGACAGGGGAAGTCCCCATTGACTGGAGGAGGGCTAATGTTGTCCCCATCTTCAAAAAGGGGGGAAAAGCGGACCCAAATAATTACCACCCAGTCAGCTTGACTTCAATTCCTGGAAAGATCCTAGAGCAGATTATTAAACAGGCAGTTTGTAATTATTTAACAAGCAATGCTGTTATTACAAGAAGTCAACATGGGTTTCTTAAAAACAAGTAATGCCAGACTAATTTGATCACTTTCTTTGATAAAATTACAGGCCTGGCAGATGAGGGGAATGCTGTGGATATTGCTTATCTGGACTTGAGGAAGGCCTTCGATAAGCCAGGAAAGCCAATGCGATTCTTGGTTGCATCAACAGAGGCATAGTGTCTAGATCAAGGGAAGTGATCGTACCATTCAATTCTGCTCTGGTCAGACCCCACCTGGAGTAGTGTGTCCAGTTCTGTGCGCCTCAATTTAAAAAGGATATTGACAACCTCAAGCGGGTGAAGAGAAGGGCGACCAGGATGGTTGAAGGTCTGGAAGAAATGTCTTACGAGGAACGGCTTAGGGAGCTGGGAATGTTTAGCCTTTCAAAAAGAAGGCTGAGAGGGGATATGATAGCTATGTTTAAATATTTGAAAGGATGTCATATTGAAGAGGGAACAGGTTTGTTTTCTATGGCTTCAGAGACTAGGACTCGGGGCAATGGTTTCAAACTCCAGGAAAAGAGATTCCATAAGAACATAAGAACATAAGACGAGCCATGTTGGATCAGGCCAAAGGCCCATCTAGTCCAGCTTCCTGTATCTCACAGCGGCCCCACCAGATGTGTTTGGAAGCGCATGAGACTAGATATCTGTCTCCGTATACCACTCTCCTGCATCTGGCCCTTGAAGTACCCTGGTTTAAACCCTGGAGGTTACACATCTCCATCATGGTTTGTAGCCTGTGATGGACTTTTCCTCCAGGAATCTGTCCAATCCCCTTTTGAAGGCATCCAGGTCAGATGCCATCACCACATTGTGTGGCAGGGAGTTCCATAGACTTACAACGCGCTGGGTGAAAAAATATTTTCTTTTGTCAGTTCTTACTCTCCCAGCCCTCAATTTGAGTGTATGTCCCCTAGTTCTGGTATTTTGGGAGAGGGAGAAGAGCTTCCCTCTATCCACTTTACTCATACCCTGCATTATTTTGTATGTCTCAATCATATCCCCCCTCAATCGCCTTTTTTTCCAGACTAAAGAGGCCCAAATGTTTTAGCCTTTCTTCATAAGGGAGGTGCCCCAGCCCAGTAATCATTTTAGTCGCTCTCTTCTGCACCTTTTCCAGTTCCACTATGTCTTTCTTGAGATGCGGTGACCAGAATTGTACACAATACTCCAGGTGGGGCCTTACTATTGTTTTGTATAATGGCATTATAATGTTGGCTGTTTTATTTTCAATCCCCTTTTTGATAATCCCTAGCATGGAATTGGCCTTCTTCACCGCTGCCACACATTGGGGAGACACCTTCATGGAGCTGTCCACCAACACACCAAGATCTCTTTCCTGATCCGTCACGGATAACTCAGAGCCCATGAGTTGATAGATGAAGTTTGGATTTTTTGCCCCAATATGCATTACTTTACATTTGGCTACATTAAAACGCATTTGCCATTTCTCAGCCCATTCCCCCAGTTTGGAGAGATCCTTCTGGAGCTCTTCACAATCTTCTCTGGTTTTTACCACACGGAAAAGTTTTGTGTCATCGGCAAACTTGGCCACCTCACTGTTTATCCCTGTCTCCAGGTCATTTATGAACAGATTGAAAAGCACCGGTCCCAGGACAGAGCCCTGGGACACACCGCTTTTCACTTGTCTCCATTGTGAAAATTTCCCACTGACACCTACTCTTTGTTTCCTGGATCTCAACCAGTTCTCAATCCATAAGAGGACCTGCCCTCTTATCCCCTTACTGTGCAATTTTCTCAGCAGCCTTTGGTGAGGGACTGTGTCAAAAGCCTTTTGAAAATCCAGATAGACTATATCAACCGGTTCACCCAAATCCACGTGCCTGTTGACCTTTTCAAAAAATTCTAAGAGGTTTGTCAGACAAGATTTACCCTTACAGAAGCCATGCTCATTTTCTCTCAGCAAGGTTTGTTCTTTTATGTGTTTTAAGATTTTCTCTTGGATGAGGCTTTCCACCATCTTCCCTGGGACAGATGTAAGGCTAACCGGCCTGTAGTTTCCTGGGTCCCCCCTCCTTCCTTTTTTAAAAATTGGTGTGACATCTGCTATCCTCCAGTCCTCCGGCACTGTGGCCGTTTTAAGAGACAAGTTGCATATAACCGTTAAGAGATCTGCAATTTCATTTCTCAGTTTCCTAATAACCCTTGGGTGGATGCCATCTGGGCCAGGTGACTTGTTAATCCTCAATTTATCAATTAGTCCTAAAACCTCCTCTCTTTTAACCTGTATTTGATTTAATTCTTTAGTCAAGAGGGGCGTCTCAGGCAGCGGAATCCACTCAAGGTCCTCTGTCGTGAAGACAGACGCAAAGAACTCATTCAATTTCTCTGCAATGTCCAAGTCTTCCTTAACCTCCCCTTTTCCTCCCTCACCATCCAGAGGGCCAACTGGTTCTCTGGCAGGTTTTCTACTTCTAACATATTTAAAGAAGCTTTTATTATTACCCTTTATATTGCTAGCCATTCGTTCCTCAAAGTCTTTCTTTGCCTCCCTTATCATCTTCTTACATTTCTTTTGCCAGAGTTTGTGATCCTTTTTATTTTCCTCATTTGGGGAGGATTTCCATTTACAGAAGGACCTCTCCTTGCGCTTTAGAGCCTCTCTAACTCCACTCGTTAACCATGCCGGTGTCCTCTTGGACTTAAATGAGCTCTTCTTTCTTTGTGGTATGCACTTGTGCTGGGCCTCTATTATTGTTGTTTTAAAGAGGCTCCATGCACTCTGAAGAGATTGGATTCTTCTAACCTTCCCCTTCAGTTTCTCTCTAACTAGTTTCCTCATCTGAGGGAAGTTTGCCCTTCGAAAATCAAGGGTTTTTATGTCTGATTTGGTTGACACTCTTCCTCCGACATGCATGGCAAAGGTAATAGCAGCATGTTCACTGTTCCCCAGAGGCTCAGTGACATTCACACCTCTGACCAGGTCCTGAGTATCACACAATATTAGATCCAGAGTTGCCTGTTCTCGGGTGGGCTCCGTGACAAGTTGCTCTAAGGCACAGTCATTCAGCAAGTCGAGAAACCCAGTTTCTCTTTCTTGCCCGGAGCTCGCATTGGCCCAGTCAATGTGGGGATAATTGAAGTCCCCCATGATTACTATCCTATCCCTTTTAGCCACTTCCATGATTTCTCTCCTCATTTCAAGGTCCCCCTCAAGTTTCTGATCTGGTGGACGATAGAATACTCCAACGATCACATCACTCCTTGGACCTGGTAGTTTAACCCACAGTGATTCTATGGTGGAGTCAGACCCTCTGTCAATCTCCATTCTGCTGGATTTTACCCCTTCTTTGACATAGATGGCCACTCCTCCTCCAACCCGCCCCCCTCTATCTCTTCTATAGAGTTTATAGCCTGGGATTGCTGTATCCCACTGGTTCTCCGCATTCCACCAGGTTTCTGTTATGGCTATTGTCCAGTAAATCAGGACAATGGAGGGAATATTTATTTATTTATTTATTTATTTTTACAACTTATATGCCGCCCACTACCCAAAGGTCTCTGGGCGGCTTACAATCAAGGAATTAAAACAGTTAAAAACATCAAACAGCAATAAATAATTAAAACAATAAAAACCTTATACTAAAACATCACACTAAAATTGCCATCAGAAGACCCACAATCTAAATTGTATCAATTAAAAAACTTCTGGAACAGGAAGGTTTTTACCTGGCGCCGAAATGTCATCAGTGTTGGCGCCAGGCGGATCTCACTTGGGAGGGCATTCCATAGCTTGGGGGCAGCTGCCGAGAAGGCCCTGTGTCTGCAAGCCATCCCTCTTACCTCCTTGAGGGATGGCTCTTTCAAGAGGGCCCCCTGGCTTGATCTTAATTGCCGGGTAGGTTCATATGGAAGGAGGCGGTCCTTCAGGTATCCAGGTCCTAAGCCATTTAGTTATCCTATTATTTATTTGTTCAATGTGGATGCTTCTAAAGTTGTAAACTTATGAATTCATTACCAAGAACATAGTAACTATCTCACTTCTTAATATAACCACTATCAAAATATGAATAGGGAAAGTAATTAACCTTGGAATTAGTGTTGACAATTAATTAACTGCTTTTGTGATAAGCCTTTGTGAACAGTTCCTAAAAATCTATTAGAAAGGATCAGTCTGAAAGAATTTTTCAATTGGTGTTAAGAACAATATAAATGATTAACAACCAAGAACAATATAAATGATTTAATTGGTTAGAATAGGGGGTTATATATACATATATATATACATATAGATTGATTAAGGAGATTAATTGCTATTAGATTGGTTTCTTTCTTTCTTTGATGTTGTATGACATTGTTATCAACCAAATTCTAAAGGTTATATATATCTGACAATCATGACTCAGTGTAAGCAACAGATGTAAGTTTTTTGGACTTAAAGTAAGTGCTTAAAACAATAATTAAAAGTTGGAAATATGGCTAGTAAGGGACCAAAAAAGTTGGGATCCGCTCCCTCTTCTACAGATTCTAGCCCGGCACAATCCAGAACCATTCTTGATTTAATGGGGAAAGAAACTCTAAAAGACTCGACTAAAGAACAATCAAGTAAGGATATGGGAACAATCATGGCCATGTTTCTAGAGTTGAAGGCAGAGATTTAAAGTAACCAACAAAAATAGAGGAACGGATAGATAAATTACACGATAAAATAGAGGAAACAGTGAAAAATCTGGAAATACAACTGAATCAACATCTAACTGAGTCCAAGCAAGACATACTCAAGAATAGTAACAAAATAGATGAGCTAGATAAACACTCCAATGATATTGAAGAAAAATTGAATAAACAAATAAAACTAAATAGAGAGCTACAAGAAACAATATCAAAATATTCAGATTCTATATTAAAGACAGAAATGGAAAAATCAGCCCATATGTTTAGAATAAGATGAGTGGAAGAAACAAAAGAACAAGACCTCTTAGTTACAATAATTCATCCTCTAGCGGAAAGAATGGGTTTGGAAGCGAAAGAACTAGAAAAGGAGATAGAATATATACATAGGAGAAAGAACTAGAAAAGGAGATAGAATATATACATAGGCCCAACTCAAGGTTCGCAAAAATAAATAAATTACCAAGAGATGTGAGAGTAACATTTCTAAGGCGAGAAATGAAAGAGAGGGTAATGAAGGTAATGAATGAAAAACCCTTGATGATTTTAGGGAAAGAGGTAGTGATTCTAAAAGAAACCCCACAACGAATAAGGGAGATGAGAAAGAACTATAGATTTCTAACTGAAGAAATAAATAAAGATAATATAAGATTTACAGTAGGTGGCTGTTCCCGGAGGGTATGATAGTCAATTGGCAAGCAAAAAATATAAGATTAGAGACACTACAGGAAGCAAGGGAATTTTACAAACAAAACTTTAAAGAAACTGAGAGAGACCAAGCGACTGAGGCAGATGAAGATAAAATAGGAACATCCAGAAACAAAAACCAGAGACAGTATTACAAGAAATTAAAAATCAATTCAGACCAAGAGGTAAGAGCAGAGTCGGAGTCCCAAATTAATACAAGGAAAAAGAAATGAACTTAAATTAGAAGATCAACTAAAGGGAAATATATATAAATGAAAACCAATATAATTTCAGTAAATATCAAAGGATTAAATATACCCGAGAAGAGAAAGAAAGTTTTTAATAAATTAATAAAGGAACATGCAGACATCATTTGTCTCCAGGAGACACACATTAAAGAGAAAGACTCTAAATTACTAGAATGTCCGAAACTTGGGAACTTATTTTACTCTGCGGATTCAGAAAAGAAAAAAAGAGGAATTGCACTGTATGTTCAACCTAAAGTAGAGGCAAAATTCATAAAGGCAGATTCAGAGGGTAGAATGCTAATGGTTGAACTTAAAAAAGAAACTAGAGTAATCCTCTTAGTAGCAATATATGCTCCGAATAAAAATCAAAGAAGTTTCTATCATAATCTGTATAATGAGAAGATAATAAGAAAGTATGAACATATTTTACTCCTGGGTGATTTTAATGCAGTGGTATGTAAACAAAGGGATTATATGGCCGGAAAAAATAAAAAGAAAGGTAATAAAAGGATACTACCGAATTTTTTTTCAGTGGGTAGATGAGCTATGTTTAGCAGGTGTTTGGAGGGAAAAACATATTGGGGCAAAACAGTATACCTTTTATTCGATGGCACAAAAATCATGGTCTAGGATTGATAGGAAGGAAGGCATCTAGAATTTTGAGAGACCCTTCGCATCCTGGCTACCAATTTTTTGAACTGTTGCCGTCTGGCAGGAGATACAGGACTCTTAGGTCAAGGACAAATAGAGTAAAGAACAGTTTTTATCACAGAGCGGTATCCAAGCTAAATGCGACAGTTTTAGCACTATCTTAATCAGTTTTAAGTAGTGTTTTAAATTTTGTAAGCAATTTTAAGAGTTTTTAATATTTTGTATGGTGTTTTATATGTTTTATGTGTTTTGTATGCTTAGAGTGTGTAGTGGAACAGCACTCTAATTTCGTTGTACATATTTTGCATATGCATAATGACAATAAAACTCTATTCTATTCTATTCTATATGGTGTGGTCAACGACCGACCTTAGGAAAGAAATCTTGGAGGTTAATATTGAACCCAATACCTATGCTGACCACAATCCAATAACAATATCATGGATAATACAGAAAAAGAGACCAGGCAGATGGCTCTTCGATAGGGAGATATTGACAGATAAAAATTTTCAACATAATTTAAGTAAAGAGATGGAATATTTTTTTAAGGAAAATACCACTGCAGACACAGAACCGCAAACTATATGGGACACAGCTAAAGCAGTGCTCAGGGGTAATATAATTGCCTATGTGGCAAAAAAATAAAGATAAGAAAATAAGACTTAGAGAGCTAAAATCAAAACTTGGTATGCTAGAAAAGCAGTTAATAGGAAAGTGTGAGCAGAGATCAAGAATAAAAAGGGAATTAAATTTAGTTAAACATCAAATAAATATGTTGGAAGCAGAAGATTTAACCAAACAGATCAAGAGGTGTAAGCAAAATTATTTTGAAAATGCAAATAAACCGGGGAAATGGTTAGCTTATAAAATAAGGATGAAAAAAGAAACAAGGTACATAAGAGGACTTAGAGAAGAAATAGGCAATCTATGTGTGGAACAAGAACGTTTTCGGGAAATCGTCTCTGACTTTTATACAAACCTATATAAATCCAAAGGAATAGCTATAGAGGATATAACCCAATATCTTAATCAAGCAAATATCCCCAAAGCAACCAAGGCGATAAGGGAATTGTTAAATCGAGAAATAACAATTGAAGAGTTACAAGAAGCGTTAGATAAACAAAAGACGGGCAAGGCACCCGGTCCAGATGGTCTCCCAGCTGAAATTTATAAATGTATCAGAGAAGTAATATTAGGTCCAATGTTGAAAACCTACATTGAAATTCTGAATAAAGCTAAAATATCCCCCCTCATGGGAAGAAGCTATAATAACTATCATTCCTAAAGAAAATTTGGATACCTCTTTGATAGCAAATTACAGGCCGATCTCTTTGCTAAACTGTGATTATAAGATATTTGTGACTATTATAGCAAATAGGTTTTTCAGCTGAAAACATATCTTCTCCCCCTAGAAGGGCTATGAGCAGGATTCTGCAAAGACGTGCTACCAGGAGAGCTAGGGAAAGGGTCTTTGATGCTAGACGGGGAATCAGGTAGGGAAGCCCCGAGTACTAGCTGGAGCTTTTCCAGAAGTAAGGGTGTGTTCCCTGTTTTGGGATAAAGCTGGTAAGCTCACCTTGAGTTCTCTGTGGGAGCAACGCGTCATTTGAACTTGCAACCACGATCCTGTCTGTGACCTTGGCTCTGTTTCCTGATTTTGGACTGGCTTCCTGTACAACGGCTTAATCTGTTCCCTTGGGTTTGGCATCTGGTTTCCGTGAGATATTCTGGTTTTGACTTGGACTGTTAATTGCTGGGAGTTGGATTCTGTTATATATCTGGCACTTGATTGTTGGCAAAGGACTTGAACTTGCCCAGCTTTCCACTAAAGAGCTTGGCAAAGAACTGAACCCTGTTTGTGTGTGTGCTCTGTGTGTGGGGCTTGACAGTTTGCTCCCACCCAAACTTCTTCAAGCAGAATGGAAGAGGAGGGGGCTGTTGGGATGACACCGTTGGCAGCTTTGCAAAACCAAGTGCTGCTTTTGTCTCAGGCAATTACTCAATTGCAGCACGCTCCAGCACCAGCTGGGTTGCAGCCCCGTTGCCCTTTGCTGCCTCCTGACCGGTTTGAGGGCAAGTTAGAGGAATTCCCTGCATTCTTGGCTCAATGCAAGCTGTTTATCGAGGTGCGTGCTCAAGAATTTCCTACTGAGAGGTCTAAGGTCTGCTTTATCATCAGTTTGTTGAAAGGACAGGCAGCTAAATGGGCTACTCCTTTACTCCTCAGTGCTTCACCTCTACTGGATAATTATCAGGCTTTCCTGAATCACATTTCTTCAGCTTTTCAGAACCCCATACAGGCTGCTACTGCCAACAGGAGACTCAGAGCTCTGAAACAGGGCAAAGATTCAGTGTTTGACTACACCACTGCATTCCGTTTGATAGCACAGGATCTCAATTGGAATGAACCGGCACTGATTTCTCAGTATATGGAAGGATTGGCAGATGAAGTGCTTGATGAACTCTCTAGGGTAGAACAACAAAACATGTTACAGGAACTCATTACCCTGTGTCTCAGGATAGATGGACGCCTGGAAAGTCATCACCTCTCCCGAGGCAAGAACTACAACCAGCAACCTCTGCCAGCTGTGCGTAATCTGCAATCTGGTGAAGCCTGCACAATGGATCCAGAACCTATGAAACTGGGAGCTGCTTGACCACGCCTCACCCCAGAGGAAAAGGCAAGACGACGCTCTCATAATCTCTGCCTGTACTGTGGAGGAAGAGGACATTTCGCTTCCAGTTGCCCTTTGAAGCGCTCCTCAGTAAGTGCTGCTACCTCTGCAGCAGTAAAAGGGCAGCTCCATCCTTGAAGGAACCCACAGGAATGGAGCATACCGAAGGGTTCCCAGACAATATCATCACACCCCAAGGACCTTTCCTGGTACCTGTAACTCTAGGGCTTCCTGATGGCCGGAAAGTACCTGTGTATGCTATGGTAGACTCTGGGGCAGCTCACTGCTTTGTGGATGCTGGGTTTGTGTGGTGCCATCGGATTACAGTACAGAACAAGGAAACTCCTTTGCTGGTAGAATCCATTGAGGGTCGGTTACTTCGTTCTGGGCCGATAGCTCAGGAAACCTGTCCACTTACTCTTCAGGTAATGGGCCACAATGAGCAGATTTGGTTTAATGTAACTCAGATGCCCCGGTTTCCTCTTGTCTTGGGACTTTCCTGGTTGCGAGCTCATAACCCATTGGTGGATTGGGTGCAAGGGGAATTGTACTTCAAGGTTCCTTGCTCAAAGAAAAATTCTTCTACCATCCTGGCAGCTGCCCATGCTACATCTGACCCTGTCTTGCCCCAGGTATACCAAGACTTTGCGGATGTATTTGAGAAAAAGGGGGCTGACAAGTTACCTCCGCATTGGCCCTATGACTGTGCCATTGATCTGATACCTGGGGCACCCCTCCCTGTGGGACGAGTCTATCCTATGTCCGAACCTGAGTTAGAAGCCTTGAGGGCTTTCCTAGACAAGAACCTTCGACGTGGGTTTATACACCCTTCCAAATCGCCATTGTCCGCACCGGTGATCTTTGTAAAGAAGAAGGGAGGGGAGCTTCGTCCTTGTAATGATTACCAGGCATTAAACAAGATAACTATTCGGGACCGGTACCCTTTACCCCTAATCTCTGAACTTTTGGACCGGTTAAGAGGGGCAAAGTGTTATACCAAGCTGGACATTCCTGGGGCGTATAATTTGGTGCGTATCTGTAAAAGAGATGAGTGGAAAACCGCGTTTTGGCTCAATAAACTGGTAAATTTCCTTGGATCTCTCTTGTGTTGGACTTCCTTTATTGGGTACTTGGGAATCCAACAGTGAACAGCTAGGATTAGCCCAGCTGGAAAACTCAACATAACTGGCGAGCCAGGCAGGAGGACGTGGAAAGGGTTAGCCTCCCAAGTTCTCCTTAGGCCACCCCAAAATTTTCCTGTGGCCACGTTTTGGGAGCTCCCCTTCCATGCAGCTGGGGGTGAAACCAGAGGGTTGTCTAGCTTCTCCTTTGGTGCCACCAGCCTTTTGCTGGAAAGGGGGGACTGGACACTACCTGGCCACTTTGTGTAAACATAGGGAATTATTGGCTGTGATTCCATGGACCGAAACACTGAAAGACAAGGGAGTCCAAGATGGATGGGAGTTCTTTAAAAGTGAGATACTAAAGGCACAATCTAAAACTGTTCCAACAAGAAAGAAAACTGGGAGATGTCTAAAGAAACTACAATGGTTTACTAAAGAACTTTCAACTCAGCTAACTATGAAGAAAATCAAGTACAAGAAATGGAAAAATGGGGAATGCAACAAAGATGAATATAAGCAAACAGCTAATAAAGGCAGGTTGATGGTAAAAAAGGTAAAGCGCAAAATGAACTTAGACTTGCCAGAGAGATTAAAGATAGTAAAAGGGGTTTCTTTAGTTATGTCCGCAGCAAAAGGAAAAATAAGGACATGATAGGCTCTCTGTGTGGCCACGATAACCAGTTACTAACAGGAGACAATGAAAAGGCAGAACTACTCAACACCTTCTTTGCCTCTGTTTTCTCCAAAAAGGAAGAAAGAGATCCTCTGGGACAAAGAGTAGATGAGTTAGGATGGGAATTCCAACATAGAATAGGTAGAGAGGTAGTACAGAAACACCTGGAAACATTAAATGAATTTAAGTCTCCTGGGCCAGATGAATTACACCCAAGGATATTAAAAGAACTGGCAGAAGTAATTTCAGAACCATTGACAATAATCTTTGAGAAGTCTTGGAGAACAGGGGAAGTCCCCATTGATTGGAGGACCATGGAAGCGACCATGGAGGGTCCCAGATGCCTTCTGTGCCAGGAGGGAAAGGAGTTCAGCCCAGCCCCCCCAAATCCCAATGTGCTCTCCCCCCCCTGACAGCAAGGGAGAGAGGAATGGGGCAGGTGGAGCTGCCTTGTCCTTGGGTGCCACCCCGTGGCTCTTCTTGGGTCCTGCCTCTTCTTGGAGAACGTAGCAGCATGAGTAGGGAGGCTTGTTTTTAATGGTAGGTTTGGTGTTTTGGAATTTTTTACTGTGAGTGAGTGACGTGCTAGATGGCACTTTTTAAAAATTTCATTGTACTTGTTCAGCAAGTGGCCCCTGACTAGGCAGAATGCTCTGGGGGCCTGGGCTGCCCCCCCCACCTTTTTGGGGGGGAAGGGAAAAATCCATGTTTTCAGGGCCGCTGCTTCTCTTACCTCCATCCTGAGCACCCCCCAACCAACCAACCAACCAAAGCTGCACTCTGGGGCCAGCCTCTGCAGCAAGGCCTCATTCTGCAGCCATAGTAGGTCTATATATATATTCTATATATATTCACCAAAAACTGGGGGGGGGGAAACAATGCCCTGGTAGAAAATAAAATAAAAAATATGATGATAGGCTTGAGTGCTGGGCTGAAAGCAACAGAAAGATATCTGACAGGGATAGGTGCAAATTTCTATACCAGGGTGGTGGGAGGAGCAAATGTACAGCTACAAGATGGGGGGGGGGATACTTGGCTTAGTAATACAGTACTATGAGCCAGAAGGCTCATGGCATTGTTGTAAGTCAGAGACTGAATATAAGCCAGCAATGTGATGTGGCTGCGGAAAAGGCAAATGTGATTTTAGGATGCATTAACAGTAGTTCTTGGCTGACTATCAGGAGAAACATCTTAATTGTCACAGCAGTATGACCCTGTGACCCATGACCCCAGGAGGTGGTGAGCGCTCCTGTTCTGTAGTCGTTCAAGAGTGATAAGTTTAAAAAATATTCTTTAAAAATATTGGCAATGCACCATTGTTAGGTTTTGGTGGTTCTTTAAAAATTGCCACGCTGAGTTAGTTATATAGCATTGGTTTTATTAGACATTCACAGGAATACAGAAAGATAGAAAGTATATAGCAAGATAGCATAAAAAAACACAGGTGTGATTAGTATGAATTCTTAAGCAAGCCATTGCTTAAGGGCTCAGAGCAGCCTGGGTGATCCATGGTATGGATCACGTCCTGCTGGTCTGGACAGGGTTCAAATGGTTTCCCATTATTTATATACTCTCTGTATGGAAGTTGTCCATGACTTTGTGTATCTTGGCTCAACTATCTCAGATACACTCTCACTAGAGTCTGAGTTGAATAAACATATAGGTAAAGCAGCTACTATGTTTTCCAGACTAACGAAGAGAGTATGGCTCAATAAGAAGCTGACAGAACATACAAAGATACAGGTCTATAAAGCTTGTGTACTGAGCACACTTTTGTATTGCAGCAAGACTTGGACCATCCATGCCCGACAGGAAAGAAAGCTTAATACCTTCCATATGCGCTGTCATAGGCGAATATTCATCATTACCTGGCACAACAAAGTTCCAAATAGCATAGTCCTGAATCGAGCTGGAATCCCTAGCATGTACACTTTATTGAAACAGTGACGCCTACGCTGGCTTGGACAACTTGTGAAAATGGATGACGGCCGGATCCCAAAAGATCTTCTACATGGAGAACTAGTGCAGGGAAAGCGCCCCAGAGGGAGACCACAGCTGCGGTATAAGGATATCTGTAAGAGGGACCTGAAGGCCTTGGGAATGGACCTCAACAGATGGGAAACCCTGACCTCCGATCGCACTGTCTGGAGGCAAGAGATACAGCATGGTCTACATAAATTTGAAGAGCCATTTGTCCAACAGGCAGAGGAAAAGAGGCAGGCATGGAAAGAACGAAACTCGAGGACCTGGCAAGAAACAGAATACATCTGTCCCCAGTGCGGTAGAGACTGCCATTCCTGAATTGGTCTATTTAGTCACACTAGGTGTTGTTTTTAGGATCTCTACTCCAGGCATGATACCATAGTCTTTCAAGACTGAAGGATGCCAATGAATGTATGGTTTTGTATGCGTACTGTATAGAGTATTGTGTATAGGTTATTTTAAGAGTAAGGCTTATCGCAGTTGAAGCCAGGTGGACCTGGTAATGAGGAAATGCCTCGTGGGGTGAACTGGGGGGTGGAGCTATGGGTATTTATGGAATGTGTGTGTGTGCCATGCATCTCGTGTGTGGAATAAAGGAATCTTTCATAGCATGCTGTGTGTCTGGACCCAATACATAATACTGGCGACGAGGTGCAGTTTTTTGGCTTGCGTGCAGCTGCCGTGGGAGAGAGAAGAGCCATGAGAAATGGCTGCAAAAGGACTGCTGGAGCCTTTTGACCCGGCTGTGACGGACTGGGAAACCTATATATCAAGGTTTGAGTTTTATCTTGCTGCTAATGAGATAACAGAAGCGGAGGCAGTCAAGGCCACGTTCCTTAGTTCGGCTGGACTGCATGCCTTTGAAATAATGAGGGCATTGTGTGCACCGACGCCATTGAAAAATGTAACGTTTGAAATCATTAAAGACAAGCTACGAGAGCATTATGCGCCTCGGCCATCAGAGATTGCTTGTCGGCATGCATTTTATCAACAGCCGGAGGAGTCAGTAACTGATTATGTCATAGCTCTCCGACAGGCTGCAAGGCATTGTAACTTTACAGACCTTGAGGAGGCTTTGCGAGATAGACTGGTTTGTGGTCTGAAATGTGAAAGAACACAACGGAGTTTGCTGGTAAGGAAAGAATTGGATTTTAAAACTGCATATGAAGAAGTCTGGGCCATAGAAGTTTCACAGAAATTCACAAGAGAAATCTGACAGGGAGAGACTGTAAGTGCCGCACCTCCCTGGAAATTGGAGAGTGTTAATCAGCAGCACCTGCGCATGAAAGAAGAGGGAGAAGGAGTAATGCAAGTCATTCATCAGAGGACTCAAAGAGTAAGGCTCCCACCAGGGAACGCTTGTGCCGGGTGTGGGGGACTTCACGAGAGAAAAGCATGTCCTTTTCAGAATGCCAGATGCTATCGGTGCTCTCAGCTGGGACACCTGGCCCGTGTCTGCTGGACTACACCAGAATGGAAGACACCCAGAAGGGGGAGTCGAGCAGCTGGAGCAGACAAGGGGGGATGGAACCAGCGGGGCGAGTGTTATACTTTCACCACACACTCGGCTGAATTGTTAAACAACTCTGGAGAAAGTTTTGTGATGACTTTACAGTCAGCAATTCAATCGAAGATTAGAGTGACTGTAAGAATTTATGGGGGACCGTGTGAAATGGAGGTGGATACGGGCTCTGCGTTATCAGTTATTGCAGAGCAGAGACTCCAGCAACTGTGTCCTGAGAGGTGGAGGAACAAACTTTTGCCATGTAATGTTTTACTTAAAGATTTTCAGGGAAATCAAGTTCCAGTGATAGGAATAAGTACCTTGCAAGTAGCTTACAAGAACTTTAGGGGGCCCTTAAGAGTGGTAGTGGCAAAAGGGAGCTTGCCAAGCCTGCTGGGGTTGGAGTGGTTTGAACCATTGGGTATTCATATTTCTGGTATTCAACAGATTAAGAATGTGGACATAACAGCTGTATGTAAAGAGTATGCATCAGTGTTTGATGGAGCTCAGGGGGTCCTAGAGGCAGTACCACATGCTCGATGGGAAACATCTATTGTGACACCCCTTAAGGCAAATGGAATTGTGCAGAGTTGTGCTGATTTCGTTGTATGTGTATACTGTGTATATACACACATTGACAATAAATTATTATTGATTATACATGTATGATAAATAAGGCATTGCAACAGCATGCTACACCCCATTCTACAACGGGACGTAGTCCAGAGGAGTTGTTAATGTATAGAAGGCTAGTTACAGTCCGGGATAGGTTACACCCAGATTTGTCAGTAGCAGATTCACAGCAAGTAGGGGGGAATGTGCGGGTATTCCATCCAGGGGATTTGGTTTATGCTCGTAATCACAATGGGGGCCCTAAATGGGTACCAGCAAGGGTCGATAGAGTGACAGGACCACTATCTTATCGAGTAGCCACAGTAGATGGCCAGGAGTGGTGATGTCACGTGGATCAGTTGCGACAGAGATGGTCGGGGAGGGCAGTAGCCACAGGGGAGGAGTTAGAGGAATTGGAGGAAGATATACCAGTGGGTACTGCACCAAACAGAGTAAGCAGTACGCCTCAGACCATGACAGAACCATCAACAATGTCACAACAAGAGGATAGGAAGGCTGAGGAACTTGATGAGACATCAAGGACAGGAGAAGTTGAGCCGTTGGCGCCGGACGGGCAGACTGATGATAACAGCCTGAGACGATCTCAGCGAATACGGGCAACCCCCCCCCCCGTTATTTGCAAGACTATGACTGTAACAGGGTACAATGTTGTTTTAGGGGGGAGGGGTGTAGTGTATAGAGTATTGTGTATAGGTTATTTTAAGAGTAAGGCTTATCGCAGTTGAAGCCAGGTGGACCTGGTAATGAGGAAATGCCTCGTGGGGTGAACTGGGGGGGGTGGAGCTATGGGTATTTATGAAATGTGTGTGTGTGCCATGCATCTCGTGTGTGGAATAAAGGAATCTTTCGTAGCATGCTGTGTGTCTGGACCCAATACATAATAGTATGATCTCAGACTGACGTATTTTGTATGCCCCTACACGTGCCTGTTGCTTGCATGTGTTCTTGAGCCTAAAATGACCTGACCCTATTTCCCAGTTTTGTTTGATATTTCAAGTTGGTTCCTTATTCCTGGCTAACCGCCAAATGTTGCTCTTCAGGAGATTGGCACCCACGCAATGTGCAGTTATGCCAAGTCTTAGAGGATGGGTCAGGTTAACCCAGTAAGGTCTTCTCAGCATATTTGGGTCTGTTAATATTTTCTCATCATTATAAATTCCTAAAAAGAGAAAACTGGACAGCCGTCTGTCACCACATCCTGTGGCATCCTTTCCACTAGGGAAAGAAGGTGGTCCTGGGGTTAGTTGTGCTTTTCTGGTGCAACCTGGTGGCCTGAAGGTTTTCTCTTGTTCTCTCTCAATGGCTGCCTGGGCACCAGGGGACCTGGAGCTCGCCTTGCAGTCATCTGGGGGCGGTGGGGGTGGACACAGGTGGAGCAGAATGTAGGTGTGGAGGCAATGTTTGGTGTCTCCTCTTCTCAGAGAGCAACGTTCTTTAGGGTAAAAGGGAACACTTAGCCATGGATTGTGAGCAGAGGAAGCCTTCAGTGGCCGGCTAAAATGCCCCAGGGAGAGGCTGCCTTGCTGGATGGAAACTCCAAAAGGGTCCTGGCACCACCACCAAGGAAGTCCTCCTGCTGTGTGCAGCTGGCTTTTGTTGAGTTAATTGTTTAAGAGCCTTCCTTGTTTCAGGCCTCAAGATGGTGAAGAAAAGTATTCAATTGCACTGCCTTGGCAAACAGCCCCGCCCCCCGCCCATGTCCTGTCTGCTTCCAGGTTCCTCCCCTGGGGCGCCTCTCTTCTCCCAGCCTCCGTCCCTCCTCCCTTCCCCTCCTTCCTTCTCCTCTGGAGCGCGTCCCGGCTTCACCTTGGCTCCCGAAGCCCTCAAGCTGGCCTGGTGGGGCTCTTGATCCCAAAGATGGCAAATATGAAAGGCAGCAGCTGTCAAGGGGGGGGGGAGGGCTGCAGCCTCCTCCCGGGCCAAGTGGGCCATTGTGGAAGAGCACGGGGTGTCCTCTGGAACAGCAGTGCCTCGTGGGCAGCCCTCCCGGGACACCTGCTGGGTCTCTGGTGTCCTTTGGGGAGGGGGACGCCATGTACCACACAGAGCAGGTCCTGAGGTGGGTGCTCTTTCCACATCAGAATCAGAATCAGAATACAATACTTTTATTGGCCAAGGGTGGTTGGACACACCCAGAATTTGTTTTGGTAAAATATGCTCTCCATGTATAAAAGGGAATTTAAGAATCATATAGTCAACAATAAAAACACAGTACAACAACACAATATAACCTATTATTTAAAAAGGATCATTTAAAGGTAAGGCAAAAAGTTCAAAAGCAAAATGAAAACAAAACTGCATGTTTTGGTAGCATGTGTAAAGAAGTACAGTCCAGGGAAAATAATAAAATTCTAAGTAAGTAATGTTACTCCTATGGACTACAGACCCCATTTTGGCTGCGAGACTTTCAAGCCTCTAAAACAAAGCCATATACCAAAATTCTCTTAAGTCTCTCTCCCTCTCTTCAAAAGCAGGATTTTCATTAGAAGCAATCTTCTCCCATCTTCCAGAGCCTTCCAGGTGTTCATCATGCCATGAACTGCATAGTCATTTTCTTCCGCTCTCTCTGCCCCAGGTTCCCATGAGAACTGTTGACGTTAAGTCTCCCATAGCTCTGCTGTCCTGCGGAGAGACCATCTGTGCCGGCCTGAAGACATCTTGAAAACAAAAAAAGCAAAGTGTTCTGCTTATATATCGCCCTATACCCCTTCAAGTAGTCTCTGGTAGCTTGGACCCAGATCGTTTTGTGCTTTTTAGGTTAAGGTCAGCACCTTGAATTGTGCCCAATAGCTGATTGGTGGCCAGTGGAGCTGCTTTAGTAGAGGTTTAATGTGATCTCTGTAACCCGCCCCAGTCAGCAATCTGGCTCCTGCATTCTGGACCTGGTGAAGTTTCCTGAGACCTCCCATTGGTAGCCCCATATAGAGTGCATTACAGTAGTCCAGCTGGGAGTTCACTACAGCAGGCCTGCCCAACAGGTAGCCCACGAAGGTTTCAAAAGTAGCCCGCCGGCCACCAATAAAAAAGTAAGGGGATACGTTCTCCACCCCACCGTCCCCCATCCCAAAGACCACCACTGCCCCAACAAAGTTCTGGGTCTGCCAGCCCACTGTCTCAGCCAAGCGGAGCAGTTCAAGGGCCATGGCCTGGTCCCCTGCTCCCCCCACTTGCCAGATGATCAAGCGGGTGCAAGGGAAGCAGGTGCATGGTCAGCCTTCCCATAGGAATGCATTGAAAATCAATTAATCCGTTCCAGACGAGCATGTGCTTGGGATGGACAAAATTTGTAAGTAGAGGTATTAGTGTAGTAGCCCTCAGGCATTTGGAGCTGTGAAGCCACAACCTGCTCTAGTACTTTAACCCAAGAATAGAATGTTAGATACCAGTCGTTAATTGTTCAGTATTTTTTGATCTAAAGATGGCTTTTTAAACAAGTTTTATTATTGCCTCCTTCAAGCATGCTGGAATTCTGCCCTGTTGCAAGGAGGCATTCACTACTCTTCCTAGTCAGTCAGCCAGACCCTCTCTGGCAGCTTTTATGCGCCAAGGAGGGCAAGGGTCCAACGGACATGTGGTGGCCCTCATCTCCCCAAGACTCCTGACCACATCCTCAGGCTGTAGGAGCTAAAACTCATCCTTGAATACAGGGCAGGCAAGGAGGTGCCACATTTGTTTTCCTGAAAGGCTCCTCAACATCCACATGTGGAGCAGGAGCAGGACATGACATCTGTTCCTCCCTGTGATGGGAATCGTTCGACCTACTGAATTTGGCCAGTGCAGATGGAGGTTGTCTTTTGAAGCATTCTCCATCATTCATAACATTTTTGCAAGTATTCAGGATGCAAATAGCTTCAGAGTGAAACGTTTAAATGCAGGAGGAAGTGAAAGCAACAGATTCCCCCAACTCTCCATGGATCAAACACCTCCAAGTTACATCAAGACCGGCTGAAGCAAGAGGAACAGCTGCATGGCAAGACCAGCAGGAGGGACTGCAAGGGGGCTTGGACTCTCAGCCACCTGAGGACATTATGCCGTCCTTATTAGAGCAAGTCCTGGGTGGTGGGGGTGTAGGTGGGGGTTCCTTCCCCAGGGAGAATCAAGGTGCAGCAGAAAGCCGCAGCACTGAGCTGGATGGGGCGATGGTCACTCTGAAAGGCCAAGCACTGAGGTTCCTCTGGAGCAGCTGCAGCTGCTTCTGAACTCACAACCAAGGGCCAACCTTGCTTAACAGGATCCCAGCCTCAGTTGTGCACAGTGTGGTCTTGCTGGCCACAGAGGTCAGAAGGTGGACAATGGAGGGGGAGGCTGGACCTGGCAGGGAACCAAAGAGCAGGACCCCCTGCACGGTCTCCAGAAGGAAAGAGGCAGGTGGCAACTGAGGGGGTCCAAGTGGGTGCCATGTAAAAGCACTGAGAGAGAGAGAGAGAGAGGGTGGGGTGGGTGGGACGAGGTGGTTCTTTCCTGCCCTCTCCCTTGGCCAGATGGCCACTTGGGGCTCCTTCCCACTGACCAGGGTGCTACTGCTGCTCTGCATTAGATTCAGACCTACTGACTCAAAGGCATCAGCCCCAGTGCTGACTCTCCACGCAGCAGCTCTCTTCCTGGGTCCCCTTTTGGCTGGGACTTGCACTAGGATGGTGGCCCCTGTCTTTCCATGGTGGTCACTGGGTGGACGGAGGGAAGGAGGGAGGAAAGAGCTGGTCCTCTGGTCTCTGTCCCTGCTGCTCGCTCCTTGTGACACAAACTGAACTGCTTTCAGAGATGGGCAAAGGGTTCCTGGCACCCTGGGGAGGTACCCCTTGTAACAAGGAGAACCCTCGTAAGACAGTCTGACAGCAAAAGGCAGGTGGGCAAAAGGGCTGCTCCTAGAGGCCTGGTTGCAGAAGGAAGCAATCGACACCTGAGATTTCCTTTAGTGACTGGGTCCTTTTCGGCCCTTGGTACTTACCTGGTCACTGCAGGCCTTTGCGGTTATTGACCAGGAGCCTGAGCGGGCCATGCAGGGCTGGCTGCCTTCTCACAGATATATGGAAGACTTCTAGCACAGTTATCAAAACTCAGACTCCAGTTGTTAATGTTTACACAAGAGCCATAATCATAATTGGATGGTGTTTCAGTTCTGGGGAGAAAGCAAAAATGTCATAATAGAAGCACCTTTCAAAGGAGTAGCCAATCCACATTGCATAAGAACATAAGAACAAGAGCCCTGCTGGATCAGGCCAAAGGCCCATGTAGTCCAGGGGGTTGGGGGGGATAGTATACTTGGGAAGAGATTAAAGCACGTACCCTTCATAGGGAGAGTTGTCAACCCAAAACAAAGCCCGCGTGTATGTTTTCTTAAGTCCAATCCACGCTCCGTAGGCCTGCAGAGAACTCTAACATCAAAAAGGAGACACTGAGCATCACTTATCACACAACCACAGGCTGCAGACATTGTAAATAGTGCAAGACACTCTTAAGAGTGCAAAGGCACTCTAGGGTGTTTTTTCTTGCTTCTCCAGACTTCGCTGCAGAGAGGGTGGAAGTTGTACTGAGAAACAGTCTTGGCACACAGGGAATTAAACCACTGGAGAATGGTTTGGATTACACTCTCTCTCTCTCTCTCTCTCTCTCTCTCTCACACACACACACACACACACACACACACACACAATGTGATTCATAAAAACAACAACAGTGGTTCTGTTTTCACTTGTGCTGAAACATGTACCCACTAACTGGCTCCTTTTCCCGGCTAGCAGAAGCAAAAGGGAGCAGGCCCGCATTTCAGAAAGGATAACGTAGTAGGTGAAACCTTAGAGGGCTGGGGTTGCTATTGAGGCCTGACCACCATCTCCTGCCTGGCAATAGGAAACCAGATGGGAAGGGTGACTTGTTAGGTTAGGTTGCAGGTGCTGACTCTCCTGGGGACTAACTTGCCTTCCTTCTCTATCTCTCAGTGCCCTGGCCGCCTGCTGGCACGGAGTGAGGCCTGAGCACAGCTCCCACGGGCCATTCGCGCCGTTTGTTCTTACCTCGGTGCCTTTCTGGGACAAAGCATCCCGTACCTCTGCAGCTTCCAGGGGCCTTTTCAGAATGACCAGGTGGGAGGCCTTCCCTTCACAGTCTTTCTTGCTCTCTGCCCAGGTCTTCATGCCCCAAGAGACCCACAGGCATTTCCACCGGAAGAGCTCCCACCCACGGGGACAGCAGCCTGGCAGGGTTGGGGGTCAGCGGGTGGGGTGGGGGGAGAATAAGAGAAAGCAGGGAGAGATGAGAGACGTCGTGCTGCTGGAGCTGCTGCTCATAGAATCATAGACTTGGAAAAAGAGACCTCGAGGGCCATCCAGTCCAACCCCCTGCCATGCAGGAACCCCCATCATAGTACCCCCCCCCCAGATGACCATCCAGTCTCTGCTTAAAAACCTCCCAAGAAGGAGACTCCACCACCCTCCTTTGGGGCAGCGTCTTCCACTGCCAAACACCTCTAACTGTCATGAAGTTCTTCCTAATGTTTAAATGGAATCTCTTTTCCTGTAGTTTGAAACCATTGCCACGCGTCCTAGTCTCTGAAGCCATGGAAAACAAACCTGTTCCCTCTTCAATATGACATCCTTTCTCAAATATTTAAACATAGCTATCATATCCCCTCTCAGCCTTCTCTTTGTAAGCCTAAAGATTCTCAGCTCCCTAAACTGCTCCTCATAAGACATTTCCTCCAGACCCTCAACCATCCTGGCCGCCCTCCTCTGCACCCGCTCGAGGCTGTCAACATCATTTTTAAATTGAGGCGCACAGAACTGGACACAGGACTCCAGGTGGGGTCTGACCAGAGCAGAATAGAGTGGTACTATCACTTCCCTTAATCTAGACATGATGCTTCTGTTGATGCAACCAAGAATCGCATTGGCTTTCCTGGCGGCCGCATCACACTGCTGACTCATGTTCAATCTGACGTCCACCCAGACTCCCAGATCCCTTTCACAGGTACTATTTTCCAGCCAGGTGTCTCCCATCCTACACTTCTTGTGGGTTCTTATCACCTGGCCCAGGGGCCAACCTTGTTTCCTCCCCTGTGTTTCTGCCCGGTCAGTGGGGCAAACGCCGGTGCGAGTGGTGGGAAAAGGATCCCCCCCTCGGGGTTCGGGGCTGATTCAGCCGTGGGGCCACAACATGAGGCCAAGGAAGGGCTGCCCAGCGTGGGACTGCACCGGCCTGCCCTCTCCCAAAAAGAAAAACTACTGCGACCAGCGGACACACAGGGATGGACAGACAGGCTTTTAATTTGACCACCTTTTAATCCTGATGCCCCTCCCCCAGCTACTTTTTAAGTCTGATGGGAAACACAGGTTTTGGTGGGGGCAGAGTCAGCTCTGAAAGGGAGGGGGCTTTTGTACGCCATCAAAAAGGAGGTGCATTCCAGTGGAGGGTGGTCTGCCCTAAAAGAGGCCATGTGGCCACCTGATTTCTCAGCCACCTGTATCCTCCCTCTTCAGCCACTGTTGTGAGCAGGACTCTGTGTGTGTTTCAAGGGGCGGATATTGAGACGGCACAGCCGAGTGACCTGCTCCCCCCCCCACAAACACACATGGGGGGGCCCTCCCCAAATGGATCACAGCGAGGGCCCACTCCCCTCTCAGCCGTTCTGCAGCCAGGCTGAGGGCGCAAGCCTCTGTGTCCCAACCCATCATGGCGGGGTCTCCGGAAGCAAAGCAAAAGCAAAGCGTGCTGCTTTCATACCTCCCCATAGCACCCAACGTGGTCTCTCCCTGGGCCATTGGCAATTAAACCAGCAGGCTAAGCCTTGGCCCACTTGGAAGGACGGAAGGACGTCTCGCCCTGGAGCCAGCTTCCCAAGCCGGTCAGGATCCAACTTAGGTCCACTGCGCCACGAGGCTCTTAATCTTTTTTGGGGGGGTGGGGGTGGGGTTTCATGCTGGGCCTTCCATGCCGCTTGCTCAAGGCCCACAGGTGCTGCTGACCCTTCTCCTGGGAGGCACGGTGGGCAATCGAGCTGGCCTTTGGCTCCTCAGCCACTTGCCCAACTCCCTGGATTCTCCAGCCGCCCTTCTGCCAGCGGGCCAAGAGCGTTCTCTTCCAGCAAGCTTTCCCTCCATGAATGGCCACGACCAGAGGAGGGCAAATCACGTTAGGCTACCCTGGGGTTTGTCGACTGACATCAAGGCACCCTTCTTAGCCTCCGAGACCGGGAATCCGGATGTAGGGGAAGAGCTGCTTTTGGGGAGCGATGGACTTACCCCTCTGCTGGCAGGATCTGGCCCGGTGCAACTCCTCTTCCGTTCGGGTCTTCTCCTCCTGCAGGACAGCCAGCTGGCCCTTTGCCAAACGGAGCTCCCTTTCCAGTCCCTGGAGCCGCTCCTGCGTGCTGTTTCCGGCTGTCCGGCAGTCCTGAAGGGTCAGCCGGGTGGAGCCAAGCTCTGCCCGGGCCTCATCCAGCTGGTCCTCCTTGCTGCTGATGCTCTCTGCCAGGGCCTCCCACTCGGCTGAGTGGCCCTCGGAGGCCTGCTGGAGCTGCCGTGAGACTTGCCAGTCTGCAGAGAAGGAGCAAGGACCAACCTGAGAAAAGGCAGGCATGAGGGGGGAGGGGCGAATATACCCCCTCCCCTCAGGACCCTGGGATGCTCAAGGAGGGCCGTGAGGAGCCGCAACCTGCAGCCTGGCCAAACCCTGAGTCTCGGCCTGTTCTCCCCCACCCCCCTAGCTCAGCACTGGCTGGCTCTGTCCCCCCCCCCCCCCAATTCAGCCATACAGGACTTCTGCCCCTGCCTTCCCCAGGGATGATGCTGGGGGAACTCTCACAGGGAAAGGAAGCAGGCAGTCCTGTCCCCCCATACCTCCCCCCCCCCCCGTCCTTGGGACTTTTGGAAGTTGGCTGGGCTTCTCCATCTGTTTTTTGATGGAGCTGCTGCCAAGCATCCCAGCTCACAGGGACATTCTGCAACCTCCCCCCTCCCTCCAGTACAAGCAGGCCACATTTTGGGGGGGGAGCTGCACAACCCCCCACCCTCCTGGGCTTCCCCCCTCCCTCCAAGGGTGGGGAGGACATGGTTTGAGCAGGAGGCACCCTGCAGCCACTCACAGCGGATCCCGACTCCGATGGTGCCAGCAAGGAGGAAGAGGCAGGCGCCCAGCAGGGCCAGGGCCCAAGTCCAAGGGCCCAATCCTGCAATGGTAACGCGGGGGGGTTGTTAGTTGGGGAGGGGGCTGATTGGGAAAGGAGCCAAGCCTTGCGGGGGGGGGCTGTCTGGGGCCAGGAAGGGTTCGCTTGGAATACAGAGCTATAGAAGGCACTTCTGCAAAGGGTGCGGTGGAGGGATTACCTCCAGGTCGAGTGTGAATGGGGTTCCCTGCCAAGCTGACCCCCCCCCCTCACGCTTCCACACCGCCTGGTCTCAAACTCTTATCCTCCTTTGGGTTTTCCGTTTCCCCTGATTTCCCCCAAATGCGGTGGTCCCACAGGAGCTGACCAGACCACGCGGGTCAGGAAGGAACGGAGCATTCCCGAGCCCCTCGGACGCGATGGAGGGGAAGCCGGTCAAGAACGGGCTCAAGAAACTTGGGTTCAAATCCACCCCCCCCACACACACACACACACCGCCCTCCGCAGCACCTCCCAGGATCCAGGGCCCAAGCGCGGGGCACTCGGGAGGGGGGGGGGTTGGACGGGAGGGCCGCCCAGGCTCCCGCGGGCAGGATGCGGAGCGCTTCTCCCTGGCGGGCGGGGGGAGGGGCAGCTGGCGGGGGGTGGGGCTTCCAGGGGGACGAGGGGGGGGTGGCACGAGCGGGAGAGGGGGGGCGCTCACCTGCCGCGCCCCTGGAGCCGCCCCGCGCTGCCCCCGCCGTCGCTGCCTTCTGCTCCTGCGGGTCTTGGCGGGGCGGCGGGGGTCCCCTTCCTCGGACGTTCTCGTAGGTGAGCTCCGCGCCGCCGCCCTCCTCCAGGGCACCGGGCTCTGCAAGAAGAGGGGGCCAGGCGCCGGTCAGCGGGGGAACCTGGGGAACCGGGGGGGGGGCGAGAGTGCCGGCGAAGGGGGGTGTCGTTACCTGCCGGGGGGCTCCTCTTCTTCGCCTCCGGGGGGCTCCGCACGAAGCGCAGGTCGGCGTAGGTCACGCCCTGAGACATCCTGTCCTTGCGCGGATCCCCTCGGAGTCGGCAGGCCACCGCCACTCCGCGCGCAAAGCGGGCGCAACCTGGCGCTCCGCTGGGGACGAAAGCAGAAGTGGAGCCGGCCGAGCGTCCCCCACCCCCCGGGAAAGCCCCCGCCAAGAGTGACTCGTCTCTTGGGGGCGGACCGCGGAAAAGGGAAGTGTGTTTCCCAAAACTGCTGCACCTGCTCGCAGGGGCCAAAAGAGGGGCTCCCCTGCCTCCTCGCCCCCTCACTTGCCTCCTTTCACCCCATGGGATGGCTTGTCTTCCACCCTGGGCCGGAGGGGTTAGAGCCCGCGTCCCTCTGTACACGTGTTGGTGTGGGGGGGAGCTTATCCTTGGAAACGAAGACATGCCCCAAAAGACGCGCCGTGTCCTAGTTCCGTGAATCCTGCAGGCTGGGCGTCGCAGGTCTTGGAATTTCAGGCGGGTCTGCGGTCTGGTCAGCCGCTTTTCATCTTAGGCAGAGAGCCAGGCTGCGCCCCTAACCTTGACACCAGGAGCCTCCCCACTTGAGTAGTTTCAAGATTAGACTACTGCAATGGTCTCTACCTGGGGCTGCCCCTGAAACTCCCGTGGAAGCTCCCCAACCCTGACTTCCTTGCATTGGCTATCTGGAAGTTGAGTCATGGCAACTGGACTTCTTTTTCTTGAGAGACTGAAAAGTGTCTTTGCTCATCCAAACAGCTTCCTCAGTCTGAGGAAAGCTAGTTGTGAGTTCTCCATTTTATAGTTCACTTTGACCTCATGTCACCCTGGTCTGAAATAGGCTCATCAGATTGACAATAGTCTCAATAGGTTCTATTCGGTGAACAATGGCCTAAGGTCCTGAAACCCATAAAGTATGGGTGGTTAGCTTAGCTACTTGTCCACTGCGGCTCCAGCTTCAAGGTGTTAGCTTGGATATATAAAGTCCTAAGTGGTTTGGGACTTGCTATCTTCTTCCACCTAGGTCTGTCCAGGTCACCTGTTCATCACAACCCAGAAATTAAGAAGATGAATGCGAAGGGAGGGAGGAAAAGAAGGAACCAGCACTTTGTGCCTTGGGGGTGGGGGGTAGCTTCCAAAATTTGGGTGGCGCTCCCACCTGATAAACAGGCCTTTTCTTTGGAAACATTTAAAAAGGTATTTAAAATAAGGCTTTTTAGGAAGGCATAACCAGAGACCGCTTAAAATAAGAATATCTGCTTCCCTGAGAGATCCACCCACCACCATATGTATTGATATATTGGTGTGGGGGTTTTTTATGTGTTATTTTCTCTTGGTTTTGTTTTTGGTCTTGATGGATTATAGCTACCCAGAGTTGGCTTTGGCCAACTGTAATAAATAAATAAAGATGTAAAATAAATATTGGGCTTGGAGAGAGGAAAAACCTCTGCTGAAATTCTCTTGGTAGTACTACCAAAACAGCTCAAGACAGAGGGAAGAGAGGAACACCCAGCGTGGGATGGATTGTTGGGTTTTTTATAGATTCAGGATAGCCAGGGGAAGGCTTAAGACAAGACAATGGGCTTCTGCACAGCAATCCAGGGAAATAAAACATTTCCTAGGCCAGGATAGGTGAGACATTTAGGGATAACAATAGGTGAATAGGTGTGAGAGGGGATTAGAGGAAGCCCGTCATCTGTGGGTGATTGTGTATGTGACACCCAGACCTGAGGATTAACTGCCAAGTTGAGCTTGCTTAACATATTACAGGAGACAGTCAAGATAGGAGGCAGGAGGGCAGTGATGGCAAACCTTTTAGAGACCGAGTGCCCAAACTGCAATTCAAAACCCACTAATTTTTTTGCAAAGTGCCAATACAGTAATTTAACCTGTATACAGGTGGCTATGAAGGGGCGATGTTGGGTGCCCACAGAAAGGGCTCCGAGTGCCACCTTTGGCACCCGTGCCATAGGTTCGCCATCACTGCAGTAGGGGCTTGGAATGCAAACATAACTTATACACATAGAAGTACCATGTGGTGTCTAGGTACACACAAAGGAAATGCAAACAGAGTCCAAATAGATTCCAAGTGGCTCAAAACAGTTTCTGGAGGGTTCAGGAAATGAGGATAATTAATGAGTCCATTCCAGGGTTGATCCTCCATCTGGGGTGTTGATGCTGGTGTTATGATGTAGTGCCTCCGTGCCAGGAGCAAAGCAACAGAAAAATGGTGGAATGGGGTTGAGGGGTGGAAAGAGGGTGGACACAGGACATGGAGGGCATATGTGGGTGAAAGCAGAGCAAAAATATGTAGACAGAATAAGTGAGGAGTGTTCTTGTGCAACGTTTTAACCCATTCTGGGGATCTACCAGACCCTATTTAAAAGCGAGGAGGTCAGTAAAGAATGTATCTATCAACATTTAGAGCATATTAAATTTCCAAAACTTAAAGAGGACCAGAGAGCCTTAACCAATGAGCCTATTACCATGATGGAAGTCATAGAGGCAATCAAACAACAGAAAATAAACAAGACGCCGGGACCCAATGGCATTCCAGCTCATGACTACAAGAATTTTTCGGATATATTAGCACTAAGATTGAAATCCATATTCAACTCTATATTGGAGGGTGAAGAAATGCCAGATTCATGGAAATTGGCAAATATAACCTTGATACCAAAAGAAGGAAAGCCCAAGGATCTGATACAAAGCTACAGACCAATTGCTCTACTCAATGTGGACTATAAAAATTTTGCCACGGTATTAGCCAATAGATGGAAGAGAAATTTTACCCTCCCTGATACATCCAGATCAGAATGGATTTCTTCCAAAAAGGCATTTACAAACCAACATAAGGGTCCTACTAAATACGCTCGGATATTATGGGTACCATCCTCAGAAGCAGGCCGCATTGGTCTTTATTGATGCTGAAAAAGCTTTTGACAATATTTCTTGGTCACTAATAAAGACACAAATAGACTATGTTCATTGTGGCCATAGAATGCTGAGAGTCATAGAACAAATATACTCAAGGCAAAAAGCTAAGGTCACAGTAAATGGCCACCTCACAGAGGAAATCAAGATCTATAAAGGTACAAGGCAGGGCTGCCCACTTTCACCCCTACTGTTTATCTTAGCCTTGGAAATCTTGCTACATGCAGTTAGAACTTCGTCTAGCATTCATGGAATTAATACCAGAGGCGAAACGTTTAAGACGCAAGCCTACGCAGATGACGTTCTGTTGATTTTAGAAGACCCCCTTTCATCGCTGACTGAAGTGCTGAAAACTATAGAAGCTTTCTCAAGGATCTCAGGTCTTAAGATCAATAAGGAGAAAACAAGCATGTTAACCAAGAATGTGACTCCAGCACATATTGAAAAACTTGTTAATGAATCTGGATTTAAGCATGTGACCAAGCTAAAATACTTAGGTGTTATGATAACTAATGGGTGCAATGGGCTGATGGAAAAAAATTATGGCACCATGATGAAGACAATTAAATCTGATTTAAATGCCTGGTCAAAATTGCAGCTCTCCTTAATGGGCAGGACTGTGACTATCAAAATGACTGTTTTGCCAAAGTTGCTTTTTTATTTCAGTGTATACCAGTACTACTAAATCTTAAGATACTGTCTGGTTTGGAAAAGCGCATAAGAGAGTTTATATGGCAAAGGAAGAGAGCAAGGATAAAAAAATATATATTTACAAGATTAAGTAAAAGCTGGTGGTTTCGCTCTACCAAATCTGGGTTTGTATTAGAAAGCGCCTGCCATGACCTCGATTAGGGATTGGATCTTAATGTCAAATCAGAGAATTCTGTGCCTTGAATGTCATGACTTAGATAAGGGATGGCATCACTACCTTTGGAATAAGAACAGCTTACCAACTCTTTTTAAAAGGCATTGGATAAGAAATGTTTTGATTAAGGTCTGGTTGCCCTTAAAAGCCTTATTTTATACTAAAGCTCCGTGCTGGTTATCTCCCTGTGAAGCTATCTTGGGACTCTCGTCGGTCAAATCTTTAACTTATAAACAACTTTTAGATAAAGATCGGACTTTGAAGTCTTTAAAACAGCTGACACTAGAGGGACATAAAATAAATTGGTGGAACTATCAACAGATACACTCTCACTACAAAAATATAACCAAAGAAACCGGATTCATGGTAAATGAGATAGCCCTCGATAAAATATTATTTTCTGATGGGAAAAAAGCTCTTAGCAAATTTTATAACCTTTTGTTAAACAAGAAAACTAATGAAATACTGGTTAAAGACTGTATGATAAGATGGGGAGAAATTTTTGGTTATCCAATACATTTGGATAAATGGGACTCCCTATGGAAAATGGTTAAGCAGTCCAAAGCAATATCTTATAAAAAGAACTGTTATAAGATGTTTTATAGGTGGTACCTTTTTCCACATCGTCTGTCTAAAATGTATAATTGTGACCCGAGGTGTTGGAAATGTAAAAAGAATCCTGGTTCCTTTTATAACATGTGGTGGACTTGTAAAGAAGCGATTGCATACTGGACTATGGTAAAGAGCTTTATAGAGAGAGCTCTGAAAATTAAGTTAGAGCTTAAACCAGAACTTTTCTTTCTTAATATAGTAGACATGTGTATCTCGCAGGATCAAAACTATATTTTACAACATATAATTGTAATAGCTAGGATCCTGTACGCACAGTTTTGGAAGCAATCTGAAATCCCACAGAGGGAAATCTGCGTGGCAAGATAAGAGACTGTATGGAAATTGATAAATTAGCTGGTTATCTGAAAGGAGACTACGAAGAAACTTTCATAAGAAGATGGCAAGGTGTGGCATTGACACTGATAATTATTAGGCTAGTTAATGGTATATGGTACTTGGTCTTTGGCCCTTTGTACACGACCCCTAAACTCCGCCGCAAATGGCTCCCAGCTCCGGAGCTTAAAATTGTTTCCCCACCAGCTCCGGAGTTTACAGATAATTAAGTGCGACCACGCCCACCTAAGTGCGTCCCATGGCACTTTTCATGTACCTGCTCTCGGAGGGTGAAAATTCCTGATGCGGATATAACGTAGTAACTGCCCGGCTCTCCTTGCTTCTGTTTGTTCTTTTTTTGCCCCCCCCGCCCCTTTAAGAGATCTGAATGCAGTGCGGGGACGGCAGAACAGAGGTGAGCGGCATTCTTTTCTTCCTTTTTTTCTCCCTCCCCTCACGCAGCCAGCAGCCAGGAGTGCGGAGGGGGTGGGAATGCAGCAACAGCGACAAACCCCTAAGATCTCTGGTCCGAATTTAAGTGGCCAGCGGATCTTAGGGGTCATGTGAAAAGGCCCTTTGTTTTTTGATCTGTATTCAATATATTCATTTCTTTCTCCTTTCCTTTCCCTTACTTTTCCCCTTTCCCTTTCCTTTTTCTCTTAATTTGAAAACCAATAAAACCTTAAAATAAAAAACAAAAAAGTGAAAAAGGAAGGTGGGAAGGAAGAAATTGGAATTAAAGGCAGAAATGAAGAAAGGAGTACACCCAATAGAATGGAAGATCTACATCTTCTCCAGTATAAACATTCCTCAGAAGAAGGCACAGATGGGAGAGGAAGAACAGAAAGGGATGCTGGAACCAGCGGCGGAAGGGGTGCGACATCCGTGTGGTGGCACCCAAGGTGCTCAGGACAACCCTGGGGACCACAAGTGATCTGTGGACAGTTTGGGATACTTCCCAACCCAGGGAGACATTAGAGACCTAAGTTAACAGTTTGAAAGGAGTCCTTGCTGTCAAACAAGTTTGAACAGTTCATGCCTTCAGAAGTTGTACTTCACTCTGTTAAAGATAGTTCTCATAAAGACTTTTTGTTCAAATCTGCCGTCTCCATTAGTCGTGGGCTCTCCAGGGGAGGAATCGCCTCAGATGACCTCACCTGGATGACTGAGAACCTCCACAGAGCTGAAGAGGCAGAAGGGTTTCCTGAGGTAAAGGTGTCAGACAAAGGTGACACCTTTATCCTAACCCTAACCCTAAACCTCAGAAGGGCAGCAATGAAGGAATTACGAAATTAGAATTAGATGTCCCACAAATATCAAAATCACCCACGCTCTTGTCATGTCTGAAGAATTGCATCTTTTGGAAGGTGGTGCTGGAGGAGGGCTTGGCGGATCCCCTGGGCAGCCTGGAAGAAGAACACGCGAGTCCCAGATCAAATCAGGCCGGAACGCTCTCCGGAGGCAACAAGGACCAAACCGAGGCTCTCCGACTTTGGGCCCATCGTGAGCTGGGAGGAATCTCTGGAAAATACAGTCAATGAGGAAAAGGAAGACTCTTAACTCCAGAAAGGAACCCACTGGCTTGAGGTTGCAAGAGCTGAGGGAGGCTTTTCACAAGAGGACATTCAGGAGGAGGCCACTGTCTTCCAGGGAACCGGATCACACGCGAGAACAATGCCTCAGCGCAGGTGCCTCCAGGAGAACAGAACAAGGGGGACCTGACCAACGGCTGAGCTTGCCTGCAGGTAGCCAGAGGGTGACCCCTTTCCCTGCCCATCCTGCCCATCCCTGCCACCTCCCTCCCACCTCTGAGTGTCCATGGCACAGAAACTAAAATATGTTGCCCAAGGACACGGCCCCCCAATCCTGCCAGGACAGAAATTCCTTCGGCTTTAAGGGGCCACAACAGTTTTTTCCAGCTTTGCTTTGCTTCCTTTTTCTTTATTTCCCCCCTACATCATATGCTCAATTTCTATTCATAGTGATAAGGATTTCATTTTTTTAAACAAATCACTTTGAGCCAGACCGTGTGTTTTCAGGTAGTCACGAGGAGAAAATGCTGAAAGTGCATCTGCAGAGATTGGTTGAACCATGAATGTCTTTGGTCTCTTCCTGCTCTCACCCCAGCAACCCCCCCAGTCCTCCCAGAGTCCAAAATCTCTGAAGATGATGTGCCGTGAACCAGTCCTTTCTCTGAGTGCGAGGACTTATACATAATATAATGGGCATCTCCACCACCCCCACCCCCATGGAGCCAGCAGTTTCTTCTGGAGAGGAACAGGGGCTGATGGCGATGGAAGAAATTTGGGCTGGATCCTAGCCTTGCTGGGCCCCAGTGGGGTGACAGGTGCTGTGGCTGGCTTAGATGGCTTGGGAAGCAGGAGGAGCCCCTATGAGCCCCCCACCCCCACACACACACATCCATTGAGCGGAAGGATCTGAGCTGGCAGCCAGCTCTCCATCCAACACAGACACACTCAAGTCACATGTCAAGGCTGCCGCGAGAGGAAACAGACAGCAACAGAGGAAGTCAAGAGATAAAGACGTCAACTGGTGAGTGAGGGCTTTGCAAGAGGCGCAGGGGGTGGAAAGGGGAAAGAGGAAGCCAGCCCTGGCCCAGAATCTGCAGCCACGGGAGCACACTCAGCGCCACTGCTGCAGACGACAATGGAAGGCCAAGCAGCATCTTGCTTGGCACACAGATGCATGCAGGGCAGAGGCTGCCACGATGTGCCGGACCCTCTGGCACTTCCGGGTCCAGGCCTGATGGCGCTCAGGGTGCGCTAGCTCTGAGCATGGCTGCCTCGGGCTGTTCTGCCCCTTGCACCAAATCTCAACAGCTGGGCTGGGGCAGCAATGACTGCAGGCTCCCTGAAGCCCCGCCCAACAGGTGCCGGGCCTCCAGAGGAAGTCCTTTCGTTCTCAGGCTGTGGCGTGACGACAACAGCCACGTTCTTCTAGAAGGCAGGGGATGTCCCCAAACATTTGGCCTGCCCTCTTTTGGGAACCCAGGGCTCAAAAGCCTTTACAAGATTGCACAAGCTGGGGAAGTTTCTCCACCACCCTCAGCACGCCTGACTAACTAACATTTAACTGGATTTTTTTTTTTTAAAAAATACAGTATAGTTTTGTATAGTGCTTAAATCCTGTGAGCACAGTGTAGTTGTAATAGTTGTGTGCTGCCTTGGATCCCCTGTGGAGAGAAAGGTGGCATATAAATAAAATAAATAACAGAAACAACAACTCCCACAGCCCCTTTGTCACTGGCAGACTAGGCTTAGGATTCTGGGAATTTTGGTCTAAATAAACATCTGGAGTGCTGAAGGTTCACCACCACTGTCACAGGACAACGGGGCGGGCCCCTGGGCATATGTTACCAGACTGGCACCAGCTGATCAAGTGAAGGGTATAAATCACGCATATATATATAGCTATCTTAGTAACCCCCAGCATATCACAATATAAGCCACACAAGTTATATACTTAGAAGTAGAAATCATTCCAATTGTATTTACATGTATATCCTGTCATGCAAACAAACTCTGGTCAAATGTTTCCGGCCACTAAGAGGAAAGGGCTTCCGTTAAAAATTGGCTGAGCCAGCCATCTAATTATTTTTGTAGCTTTGAACACAATTAATTGCATATAAGCCAAGCCAAGAAAACCTTATCTTTGTTGTGAGAGTTCTTGGCATACGTCATTGTCAAAGGAGTTGATCCTCCCTGAACACTCCTAGCCGAGTAAGGCAGTTCAAACACCATAGCAATTAAGACATTTAATTGGTGTCAGAAATACAAAATAAATGACCAAAGATGTCAATTAGTATTTGATGCATGTAACAGATGTATGTGACGTAAATTCGGATGGGCGGAGGGACAAAGAGTGCTGGAAAACCTTATAAAATATTGCTCCTTTCGTTTCTCGGTGGACTTCCCACCAGCAAAGAGTGTGGAAGTACCCTTGGTTGTAACCAATAAATCTTCTTTTCTGTCTACAAAAAGACTCAGACTGCTAATTGCATTCTGTGAAGCCAATAGCACGCCAGCGACGAACCCCATAAATTTAAATCATTGCTTTCACAAGCAGCACAGCTAATTATCAATTCACATAGATTAAAAATGGATAGATCAATATGAGTGTCTGTTAACATGTGGGGACAAGATGCACTTTCTAGTCGTGGAGTGGGGGTTCCCAGCTGGGCTCCGGCAGGTGGGTGAGAATCAGACTCCTCTTCCTGATCCTCCTCTGACTGAGCACTGGAGCACCGGGGAGACCTTCCCTGAGAGGAGACCTACTTCCTCCTCCTCCTTTTTCCCACAGAGCTCTTGGCAAGAAGCCATCCCACATTTGGCTCTCAGAGAGTGAAGATGTGACTCCTTGATGTCTGTCCTTCTCGGCCTCAGCCTGTGGGCACAAAGGACAGGGACTGTAATGGAACCCAGGGGGTAGGAGCGTCTTTGGCCGAGAAATTCCTGAGTCCCTGTGGGTTCTTTTAAGAAAACAAATTGAAAGCAATGAATTTAATTTATGGGGTTCATCGCTGGCTTGCTGTTGGCTTCACAGAATGCAATAAGCCGTCTGAGTCTCTTATGTAGACAGAAAATGGATTTATTGGTTCAACCAAGGGTACTTCCACACTCTTTGCTGGTGCGAAGTCCAACGAGAAAACGAAAGGAGCAATATTTTATAAGGTTTTCCAGCACCCTTTGTCCCTCCGCCCATCCGAATTTACGTCACATATTTTTGTTACATGCATCAAATACTAATTGACATCCTTGGTCATTTATTTTGTATTTCTGACACCAATTAAATGTTTTAATTGCTGTAGTGTTTGAAGTATCTTACACAGACTAGTACCCGTGAGCATGCCAGCTGCTGAGCTCTTGAAATAGAGATAAGATTTTTCTTGGCTGACGTATATGCAATTAGCTGTGTAGAGCTTCAAGGCTACGAAAATAATTAGATTGCTGGCTCAGCCAGAAGTTCCCCCGCCTCTTAGTGACCGGAAATGCTTAACCAAAGTTTTAGGACATAGATACAATTGCTTATTAATATTTCTATTTCTAAATATATATATATATTTGTGTGGCTTACATTCTTTGGGATACACTGTTTTGAATACATGAGGCTTGCCAATGCCTGGGGGTTACTAAAATAGCTACATATGAGGGATCTATACCCTTCACTCGCCCCTGACGCGTTATGGAAATTTACGCCAGTAAATTCTCCATAGGTTGCCCTCCCGTGGTTCCCATGATAGACTTGTAAGGGACAAAGGAACATATCGAAGGTGTATATACAAAAGCGTGAATATTGCTTGAGCTTCCCTGCTTACTATTCCCTTGGAGAGGGGTGTCATCATGAGTGACTTTTCAGTGTTCCTGACGAGAGTATCAGCAGTGCTGCCAGGAAAACTTTTCCCGCCCTTTTTCTTTTCTCAAAGGGCTTATAGGCACAAAATGATTTGTGGCGTCTCATGGTGAGGGACGCATTTGAACAAAGAAATACCCCTTAATTCACTAGGGGACTCTCTATAGTGAAATGTTAAGTTACCAGATAAAGTTTAGCAATGTCTGGGAGTTAAAAAGACCCTCTGGCCAGACTCGCAGACTGCAATGGATGGATGCGTTTCACGGACCATAGCATTTAAATGTCTCCTCTTTGAGGAATGCAACATGATCACAACCTCCCACGGCCTGCTGCTCACTGCTCAAAGATTCCAAATTCCCAACCTCTGAAGGGGCTGGCATAACATTGTGATAGACTTGGATATCAAGATCCCTGTCCCAAAGTGATAACTAAACAGCAGATTTGTTCAGTACCTTATATCAGGACAATCATGAAACCCAAATAAATTTTCTTGCAGCAGCAGTGCAAATGTGAGATATCTTGCTTATGTGTTTGGTAATCAGGCTGAAAACCCCTGAATTCCATTTAGGGTCAGTTTGCAAATCAAACACTTATAGAAATATGAACAAGGCTCCTTTGCCAGCCTGCTCCCTTTTGCTGTCAAATGGCTTTAGACCTTGCAGTATGATTTTTCATACTGTCATTTTTCATAAAGATACACAAACAGTAGTACCTGATTTCATAGAACAAAAATCATGACATGATTTTCAACCTTATTCAGGTGTGTGGTGTGCTTTGAAACTCAAATGATAGCAGGTTGTGCAGAATTACCCAGTTGTTCATGCATACAGGACAACCCAGATGATAGACATTAATCTTAGAAAAACCAATTTTTAGCCATAAACCATACTCAATAGTTATAGTCCCATGGTAGAGTCACGGATGAGCTATTGAAATCAAAGCAGAGATGTCTCTGTAGCTGTCAGTTCACACACAGAATCAGCCCCACAAATATGGGACAAAAAGTAATTCATCATTGTCTTTGGTGAAGTAAATAATGTAGACAGCTATTCTAGAAAACCATTGTTTTGTGGTATAAAGTCTCGGAGCACCCATGGGTGCCAAAAATTTCTCTCTTTCAATGTAAATTGCATAGAAAGGCAAGTAATAGAAAAATATGAATTATGAAAGGCACATTCAGAAAAGCATTTTACAATGACTATCAATAATAGGCAGTAATATAATAAACAGTGATTAATAATTAACGTCCCTATGCAAGGCTTCAAAATAAGCGCTCACTTGCTAGAAGGCTGGTGTGTGTGTGTGACGACACAAGTTCACAAGTTCTTGGTGGTCCAGCGCATGGTGAAGGCATGTGAAGGTCTGAATTTGAACCCCACCAAGTTTCTGTCCCGACGAAAAGGGGTGAAATTGCGGGCGTGAAGTCTGTTGGCCGCAATCCAAAACAAGAGTCTGTGGCCGCTAAACTCCTTCCGTCTCCCCCCTCAGAGACAGACAAAGAAAAGAAAAGGAAAAGGAAAGGAAATCAGGCAGACAGGAGGTCAGCCCGTCAACCGGAAGCTTAGGGGGAAATCAGCAGACGACAGTGGGGCTCCCCGAAGTGGCAAATGCAAGGCTCCCCCAGGAACAGGTGTGATGACCACAGGTCAGGTACTATACGGCGTCCTCCATCGGGGGGGGTGTGGTCATCTAAGGCTTGAGGCATCATACTGCAGTGGGCAGGAGGCGTCACCGGTCAGGCCTCTCTCCCTCTCGGTCGCGGAGTGCGATTCACGCTGGGTGAATAGGCTGGCATCACCGGATCCAGGGGCCCACAGCGATCGAACTGCCGGAGCGCAGTCATCTCGAAGATGGCATCAAAGGCATCAAAGGCTCCAGGAGGGATAGCGGAATGGATGGCAGGAGGGTCCCCATCTCAGCATCCACGAACGGCGGCGGCAGGTTTCCAAACCCAACCGACTCCACGATCCAGAAATAAAGAACGGGTGGGCGTTTTTCCCAGAGCAAAAGCCCGTCCTCCAGGAGGTACCTGGGTGAGAGAAGAACACACACACACAACCACAAACAAACACAGAGGACAAACCCCCACAAAAGGACCCCTCAGCTGTCCTTGTGCTGCCAAGCAGGGTGGTACAGTCTATCTGACAGTCATGAAAAGGAAAAAAAAATGTTGAAAAAGGCAGACTGTGGCGTTCCTCTTCGTAAAACCAGTACGTGAAGTAAGGGGGGGACCAAAGTCTATGACGAGGACACATCTGCCCAGCAGTAGATATGCACAAGTCCAGCTGGCCCCAATGAGTGCTTGCAAGGTGTAGGTGCTCAGGTGTCCCCAATCAACCACAGATCCCATCCCCAAGTCAAATTGCTCTCCTACACGGGGACAGCAAAAAAATGTAGCTGGCAGAATATCCAGGAGATGCAAAGTAGGCTCGTAGCATGAACCAAATTGTTCCGGAGGGGAGTTTGGACTGGCAAGCGGAATGATAAAGTCACGGCCGGCCATACTTCAAAACAAAAGTCAGTGGCTGTTTTAAACCCACTCTCTCCCCCCATAAACAAACAGAGAGAAAAAAAAAGGAAAAGAAGAAGAAACAGGAAGACAGGATTGTAATCTGTCACCCTGAGTTGAAAGTGAATCAGCAGGCTGCCTCGGGGGCCTTCCGAAGTGTCAAACGCAGCTGTCATCTGGGGAAGGATGCCTCAGGAAAGTGTTTCCTCCAGCGTCTTTCCGAGTGGGAAGAGACAGACAGACCGAAACAGACGAACAATAAACACACACACAAAAATTGCCACGCAATCTGCAGGACATGGCCTCGTTCTCCAGGTGTGATAGTGCTACATGCAGTACACTGTGTGCAGATTTCAATGGCACAGTGTAGTGCAGTCTATCTGAGTCTCGAGAAGGAAAGAAAAAAAATGTCACAAAAAGCAAATGTCCTGCAGAATGGGGCATATCTCTTTGTGAAACAAGCATATGAATGGGGGGGGTGTCCAAATGTTCAGAAAAATCGTTTGGCCATAGTACACAACTGCACTTTAGTAGTTGTTCACAAATTCAGGCCGGCCATGGTCACGCTACTAGGCCCCCTAGGAAATTTGTAACAAATTAATAAGGTGCACTATAGAGCCATTCTTTAAAATAGGGAAGCTTGCCCGTTACATGCACAAAACAGGAAAAGAAAAATCGTTAAGTCCATTTTGGTTTCTAAAAAAAAAAATAAGCCTCAATTTCCTCAAGGGGGGGGGCTTCTGAGACCAGGCGTGGGTTAAAAGCTGCAACCTAGGCGAGCCTTTTACCGCCTAGGGCAAAAGGAAAGAAAAATCTTTTATTCTCCTGTGTTGACTTAGTTATAAAGAGTCACTGAAATCGCAAGGCAATTCACTATCCCAGTAGCGTTTGAACATATCTTCTAAAAGTCTAATTAAGAAATGTGTGCACTGTGTTGGACAAGCAAGGCTCCTCTTAAGGTCTAGTGTTTAAGCCTGCTTTAAATGTAACGCCGTGGAATTGACTTGGACGTTACTCCAAAGGCAAAAAAATGTTTGCAGGAAAGCTTACAAAGGGAGGGGCTTTAGGTTGCTGGCACATCCTAAAAAAAAAATGTCAGGGTTCTCTTCTGAAGCCAAAAAGAGAAAGTTTTCGACAACAAGTTTTTTCCTCTTATTCTTTAGCAAAAATACCTGAGAGTTGTGTTTGATTCCAAGGGTTTAATTAAATTAAAACGTTCCGTTTTGGGACCGAATCCCTGGATTCTTCTAAACAATAGACCCCCTTTCTTTCTTTCCCTATCCAAAGAAAAAAAAATGCTGCAAGTTGGCCAGAAGCCTCCTCTCTACGCTTTTAAGGCGGCACGGAAAATTGTGGTAGTTCCCGTAAGTGGAGAAGGGAGACCTTCTGGCCCTTGCCTACAAAATTTACTGGCTCGTGGCTTTAGGGGTCAGTTTATTTTCCTTCGCTATGCATTAATTTGGTTGGTGTGTTCAATATAAGTTTTGCGTCCAAGCTGTGTCAAGGAGCTTGGGAGAGAAAGGAGGGGTTGGGAGATGTTATCCTGCCTTGCCCTGCAAGGGGGGGGCAAGGGCAGAAAAAGAAAGGAGGGGTGTAGACTTTTAAAAATTCCCCCGCAGCTGCCTTTTGCAGCCTGAGGCTAGCAGATAATCTCCTGTAATTACTCTGTAATGGATTAGGTGTGAAATGCTTCTGAAACAAAGGGGGGCAATCCACCATTCTTGTGGCTTGTTGTCTGCTTAAGCCTAATTTGAGAAGCGTGGCCCTTGTAAGGAATACACAAAAGCCACTTAAATTAGGAGGGGAAGAGAATCTTAGGTGGACATGTAGAATGTCTCTCTCTTCCTTCACTCTGATATCTATGGGGAGGCAAATAATGCCTAGCTGGTACTTAAGTCCTTATGAAGACCATGAAAGCACAGTTAAAAAAAATTCCTGCTTATTCTCCAAGGATGGAAGGAAGAGAGAGAGAGAGAGAGAGAGGGAGACCAAGACGCCTTTTGAAACAGTCCAAATGTGGATATTTATTGGCAGGTTGGTCCTGAGAATCTTCCTGTGTTTGAAATTAAAGTGCCTTGTTTGTTCTCAAATGTTCTTAACTACTTTTGGAGAAGGAACAAGGCATTGATTCTAATTCCTGTCGTGGCCAACTGCCAGAAAGGGGGTCATCCCCTGATTCGATTTCCCTGCCTTTGATTATTAATAGTTCAGAAATAACGTCCCTACCTATCTCCTCATGCGGTGCATAGCAATTCTTAGTTCTGTTTAAAGCTTCCATATTCAAGGAGTTGGGCATTGGCGTAACGGGATGGAAATACCTCCTGAATGCTTGAAGAAGGCAATTGAGAAATGCACATCTCCCGCCTAGCACTTCCTGTCCCCTCAATGCTTCATGCTCTCTTCCAGTTCTCTCAACATCATACGTATCCATCCCCACTTCTGTCTTGCCGCCTTCCTGCTACTACACTTCCTCCTCCCATCTGTCCCTTTCCATACTTCTTCAGTCCACTGTCCTGCCTTCCTGCTACCACACTTCCTCTATTCAACTGTCTTTCTCTACACCTTTTTCAGTTTACCATCCTGCCTTTCCTTCCATCATCTTTCAGGTTTCCTACCCAGTTTTACTAAAAATGCATTACTCAGATACCCTATGATGTTTTCCCTGTAAAATGTCCCTTCAGCTGGTAAATCTTTTGTGTGACCGACCAGTCACAAAATACATAGGATGTTGTTTATCCGTGAGTACTCAAAAGTACCCTTCTCACCGCCCATTTTTCCCCTGGTGTTATTAAAATTGCTGGCGGGGTCTTCTAGTTGGCAGAGTATTTAGTCTCTATATTACTTAACTAAGCACGTCCTTATAAATTCACACGCCTCTTGCTAGCAAGTCATAATTGGTCTGCCCTCCTTGAGGGCTAGAATCTTAATTTGAGATGGCAAAGTCCTGCCTAATCCTATTTAGAGGGGCTCTTCTTAAAACTTACTTTTGTTCCATGTAATACTAAAATTATTACTTCTGGTGGCATAATTCCAATGTTACCACATCGCACATAAAAGGGGGTGCATAAACTGCACTAATTTATCCCCATAGGTTTGTTTTAAAGGTCTAACTGTGTTCCTATGATTTCTCCCACACAAGCATCAAACGGACTTGCACCTCAACAATCAAATGCACATCATACACGCAAACATGTGATTCAGCAACCATACACAACTCTCCCACATTTCTGTTTCCCCAGTTAACTGCGATCCCTTGCCTAAGAATAAATCTTTTTAACTTCTCTAAAATCAAACGGAGATGGTGGAACTCCGTTGGCATTGTGGGGCAAAGATTGCCAGTCTTTGCCCCTGCTTAAGACACAGGGAATGGCCACTTCCCTGTGGTTACCAAAAAGAATTCAATTCAATACCCACACATATATTCAAACATTAATAAATCCTCTGAGGAAGCCAGAGCAGTGCTCTGCTTCTAATTCTTCAAACACTTGGGGAGGTGAACGCTAGGGCTACTGGGCCAAAGCCCTTTCCACCCTTGGGGATGTCAGGGTCTTAGTGTCCCTTAATGTCCCCTGGTTCTTGGGATGTCAAGGTCATATCTGACCCTCCTACTCCCTGTACCCCCCCCCCGGGGCCGACAATAAGAATTCGCAATCTTCTCCACTCCACAGAGCTGCTAGATTCGAACTCAAGCCACCCCACAGCTGGTTTTCTACCTTACCAGAATTCTTCTGCGCAGTCCTTCTCAGTTCTTCCCCTTTTTGGCCGGCTTCTATTTTCCCTCAAGCATGGCAGCCCATTCAGTGCTGACAGAGTGATCTTCCTCATAAATTTGAGGGTCCGGACTAAGACCAATCAATCAGCACGAACTTCTCACCATGCATTGAGTCAGACTCTGCAGCCTTCCAGCAGCAGCGAATTTGTCCCCGGCATCTCCACCAGATGAAAGCAATGAATTTAATTTATGGGGTTCATCGCTGGCTTGCTGTTGGCTTCACAGAATGCAATAAGCCGTCTGAGTCTCTTATGTAGACAGAAAATGGATTTATTGGTTCAACCAAGGGTACTTCCACACTCTTTGCTGGTGCGAAGTCCAACGAGAAAACGAAAGGAGCAATATTTTATAAGGTTTTCCAGCACCCTTTGTCCCTCCGCCCATCCGAATTTACGTCACATATTTTTGTTACATGCATCAAATACTAATTGACATCCTTGGTCATTTATTTTGTATTTCTGACACCAATTAAATGTTTTAATTGCTGTAGTGTTTGAAGTATCTTACACAGACTAGTACCCGTGAGCATGCCAGCTGCTGAGCTCTTGAAATAGAGATAAGATTTTTCTTGGCTGACGTATATGCAATTAGCTGTGTAGAGCTTCAAGGCTACGAAAATAATTAGATTGCTGGCTCAGCCAGAAGTTCCCCCGCCTCTTAGTGACCGGAAATGCTTAACCAAAGTTTTAGGACATAGATACAATTGCTTATTAATATTTCTATTTCTAAATATATATATATAGTTGTGTGGCTTACATTCTTTGGGATACACTGTTTTGAATACATGAGGCTTGCCAATGCCTGGGGGTTACTAAAATAGCTACATATGAGGGATCTATACCCTTCAAAATGATATGAGAGCATCAAATTAATGAAATCCCTTTATTCACTATTCTAAGTTACAAAAAATGAAAAAACAGCTTATAAAAATCAATGAAAAATATAAAAATGCTTATCAGATACAATCATATAATATTGCTTAAAAATAATAAAATCTAAGATATTCTTACTAGCTTAATACTATGTAAATTTCAAAGCCTAGGCTGGCTAGCCCCTAAATTCTAACTGCCTACATCTTGAAGCCAGATTCCAAGCCAATCTCTCTCTCATATAGCCTAAGTATAAACTTTTCCCAGCTGCGAGCAGTTCTCAGAGGTCACGTGAAACTATTGTCCAATGGTAGCTGATCAATCTTCTGTACAACTTGGCTTGTTTTGACTGGGCAATTTGCATTCCTTAGATATGCATTTGGTGAAAGCTGTAAATGTGCAGTTAATATTGAGCCTTAAAAAAAATCACACTGTATCCCATCATGCTAATTTCCTTTCATGCTATGTCCTATCATCCTAATTCCGTTACAGGGACCGAAACATATTTTTGGGAATATTCTTTTCTTCTTTTTCTTCTTTATCTTGCATTTATCTGGGCTATATTAGTGCCTTCTAGAGAACTGCTAGAGAAGTATGTAAGGGTGCTTTTACACGACCCCTAAGATCCGCTGGTCACTTAAATTCGGACCAGAGATCTTAGGGGTTTGTCACTCTTCATGCGTCCCCACCCCTCCGCACTTCCTGGCTGCTGGCTGCATGTGGGGAGGGATCAAAAAAGGGACAAAAGAATAAATGCTTACCTCCCTGTGCCCAGTCTCCAACCTCCAGCAAATTCTAGCTGCAGGGAGCCCCGTCACTTCCTGGTTCCTTCTCTTAAAGGGGTGGGAGGCAAAAAACAACAACAAAGAGAAGCGAGGAGAGCCCAGCACATCCGCATCAGGGATTTTCACCCTCTGAGAGCAGGTACGTGAAAAGTGCGCTGGGACGCGCTTAGGTGGGCGTGGTCGCACTTAATTTTCAGTAAACTCCGGAGCTGGTGGTTAAACAATTTTAAGCTCCGGAGCTGGGAGCCATTTGCGGCGGAGTTTAGGGGTCGTGTAAAAAGGCCCTAAGTGAACTCTTATACTCCTTTTAACCAAAGAAGCTTCTCGTGTGTTCATTGCTTAAAGTGCTTGAATTTGCTGGAGGTTGGAGACTGGGAACTTCTAAAGGTTGATTAACTTTCTTGTAAGCAAAGCCACGTTTCTGTTGCATACATTGAAAGGAAATTCAAGCGAAGTTCTAGTTCTGCCAACAAGGTGGCTAAAAGCGCCCGGTCGGTCGGGACAAACTGAAAAGATCACGCTCGGCACTTCCAGGGCTGCGCTCTTGGAGGGTTGGGTCCCTTGAGCTGTAAGGACCCAAAAGGTGTCCCTGCAGGGATGAAAGCAGCTTTCACCTCCCTGGGAGTCATGGCTGGATCCGCCAACCAGCAGAAGATCCAGGGAGGCCTCCGCTGTGTGCATTGGAAAGGCATCACCCCACAGGTGGTCCCCTCTGGTGTGGGAGTACGTCTCTCCGGGCGGTCCACCTTTTGCCCCTTCAACGTAGCGGCCACTCTCCATTCCGCATCTTCCTTTATCCCCAGGGGAGACCCCAGGGTCACCTTTCCCCTGCAGCTGGAGCAGTGGCTGTGCCCCCCCCCCGCAGCATCTGGAGAGCCCAGCTAGCTCTCTCTCCGGCTGGCCTGCAACCCTTCCACTGAGCACAGACCAAACCAAGCGAGGGTCCCTGCTCAGGTCCACGTGGCCCACTGGGCAAGAACAGCAGGCCACGTGTGGATCAGGGTGGAGAGACGTGGCAGCTTAGTGGCGGAGGAGACACAAGGTCATCCTTCCTGCTGGCAATAGCCTCTCTCTGTGTGTGGGTGCGCGCGTGTGTGCACGCAGTGGAGGGCTGCCTCCACAGTTTGCCTTGGCAAAATAGCCGTCAGTGAGGTCCAGAACTTCACTGAGGTGCAGAGCTGTAGCTGCATGGAAGGCTCTCCTCCATTCATCCATCGCTTTGCAGAAATGCTTTTGTCTGGAGTGTTGTTGTGCTGGGGTGGGCCAGCCAGCCAGAACCAACTTATCCTCATGGGAAGGCAAAGGTAAGGTACCTTAGGCAAAACCAAAATACAAAATAAAGCAGGCAGAAGCGTTGCAGCACCTTAAAGCCTAAACTCTGTATTTTAATGTGAGCTTTTGTGGGCGGGTCCCCCTCTTCAGGCCACAGACGGGATTAGGGCAAAACAGAGCTGTAAACTGTAGCTTCACCCGTCCCACCCCACCCATCCCCAGTGGGTTTCCACCACTGACTGGGGACTGGAACCCAGGTCTCTTGAGTCTTAGCCCCCCACTCTGTCCACAGTCCCATACTGAGGATCTGTCAGTTGTCAAGAAACCAAAGGTCCCAAATAGACCTTAAAGGGAATCTGCTTGTGTTTCCTCTGATTAAGAAGCTTCCCTTCCCCTCTTGGAATTGCCTGAAGGATGCATGCCTCAGCCATCAGTTGTGCGGATTAAGCTTGCCTTAAGCCTTCCAATGGCCATCACACTAAATGCAAGATACATGGGAGAGGAAAAACCCAAGTGCTGTGACCAGGAGACTTCTCACCTTTTCTTTAATCTGGTGAGGGTTCAAAACCTGCCGGTCTTGTTCCCTCCCGCTCCCCTTCTCCCAAGGTGCACTGCAAGGGCAGGGGTGCCCATCAATGCAAAATGCACCCCATCCCATGCAGGCTGGCTTCGTCAAAACAGATCAGCCTTCCTTTCACATCTTGTCTCGTAGCACAGTGGTTAAATGCCTGTGCTGTGGCTAAAACTGTGCCCACGAACTGGGGGTTCAATCCCAGGTAGCGGCTCCTGGTTGACTCAGCCTTCCATCCTTCCGAGGTCGGTAAAATGAGTACCCAGCTTGTGGACCCCCACCAGCGCTCCGTGGCCCTCAGCCCCGAGCACATGGGTCGGCTTGCCACAGGGTGAAGCTGCCTCTGGGTCCGGGGGGGGGGAGGGTGCATTAGCACATAGGATGTTGGGGAACAACATCCTTCAGTGGGGCCCTCCAGTCTGGAAAGAAGCCCACCCTTTGGAGCAGGGCACGGAGAAAGATACCAAGGAGAGGCCCCAGGAGAGGCAGCGGAGGGGCGTTTCTGCGGAGCCAAGTCCCAGTGCCCCCCCCCCACACACAACAGTGCTCAACCCCATCCTCCCCCCCTGCCCCCCCCCCCCAGGACCAAACAGTTGTCTCCATTCTCTATCACATGCACCATGCTGAGGAATCTTTCCAAGCCTCCATGAAGCGACTGAGGCCAGCGCAGCGCCAGTGTCCGGCTGCAAAGTCCTCAACCAGGTTGGCCAGGCTGTCGGGGCCAGTTGGGCTCCCCTCTTATGTGGCTCTTTGGCTCACTTCCACCTGGTGATCTCGCGGCTTCCGTGGCAGGCCTCCCGGGCCTTCCGCATGCTCTCCGTGGCTTCCTCCTGCTCTCGACCGCTGAGGTGGTGGATCACCATGAGGTAGCGGTAGTTGCAGAGCCGCCAGCGTAGGTTCTGCTTGGCAAACCGGGCACTGGACTTCAGCCGCAGCCCCGCCCACTGAGCCAAGATGCCCACGAAGGCATCCTCCACGGGGATGGGGCGGACGTGCTCTGCCGCCCACAGGACCCGGGCCACGGCATCCAGGGACAGGATGTAGCCGATGCCGCTGGCGTAGGGTGGATATTCATCCAGGGCGTAGTCGTCCATCGAGACGTACCACTTGCTGCTGGGCTGCCGGACGACCTTCCGCTTCTCCCGGGGAAAGGCGGAGCCGGCGTAGAGGCCCCGCCGGAGGAGGTTCGGCCTGGCCAGGAACTCCGGCAGCCGATCCGTGTTCACAAAGCAGTCATCGTCCGTCTTGAGGACGTAGCTGGGCCGGCACCGCTCCAGCGCCCACCAGAGCCCATGCAGGACCTTCAGGGTGAGGTTGCGGTACGTGTCCGCATAGCTGCCGACCAGGAGGTCTCCAAACTGCCGCTGCTCTTGCTGGATCTGCCAGGCCTCTCTGGCCCCCAGGCTCTGGCCAACCAAGAACACTGCCTGCCACCGATAAAGTGCGGGCCTCCCCTGGGGGGCACCCCAGGTCCTCCGGATCACTTGCCGGGCCTCCGTGTTTCCCGGGGCTGATGCCACCAGGATGAGGAGCACCTGCCCGGATTGGCAGAGCGGCTCCCTGGAGCCCCGGGAGAAGAGGGCCCTGGCGTCGACTCCCTCGTGGGCTGAGACTGTCCTTCCAGAGGGCGGTGGCAAAAGCTGACCCAGCCAGGCCAGAGCTGGGAAGCGGGCAGAGGCCGCCTGCCTCTCCTGAGCTTGCTCCGCCTGGAGCAGCAGACTCCACAGCAAGAGAGAGAGCACAAGGAGGGCGGCCAGGCAGCCCAGCCCCTTCCAGCCCCAGAGGCTCGGGCCCATAGGGGCAGCCGGAAGCAGCCCCAGAGGCTCCGGAGCTCACCCCCTGCGCCTGAGACGGGCTGAAAGACTGGCCTTTGCACTCGTCCTGCAGGCTGACTCTGGGTCGCCCGGTCAAAAGGCAGCAGCGAATGCGAGAGGAGAGAGCGCAAGGGAGGCCTTCCTTTTGGCTCACCCAGCGTCCCCCCCCGTGTGTGTGTGCGTGTGTGTGCGTGCGTGCGTTGTGTGTGTCAGGAAAGGCAAATGGGCTCCTCTTCGATGCCTGGAAGCGGCCTCCCCCCCCAAGCCCTCTCCTGGCCCAGGCCTCCCGTTTCAAGGGCCAGAGCCAAAATACAGCAGCAGCAGCAGAAGCCGCCAGGAGGAAAAGAGCTGCCCTTGGCCAACGGTCAGGGAAGCCCTCTGGCCCTGGTGACCCTTGTGTGCTCTTGAGCCGTTTCCATGTGGCTGCACGTGGGCTAAGCAAACCTCATGGGAGCAGAAGAGGGACACTGCGGTGCTTGTACGTGACTGGCTCCAGGAGGCTGCAGGAAGGAGTGCCAGGCAGGGGCCCATCACAGAGGGAACGCTCCCCCCCCCCCCGCAGACTACACGCACCAAGCTGGCAGCCCTGGCGGAGGCCGGTGGCTTTCTGAGGTCCCCAGTTACCCCCCCCCCCGGGGAAGTGAAGGCACGCCTGCCGTGGGCCTGATCCTCATAAGGGCTCCTCCAGGAGCTGCCACTGAACCTCTGGAAAGCGGCCAGGAGGTGTTTGTTGAGCTGAGTCCTTCAGAAGATCTTTCAGGGTGGATCAGAGGGCAAGGCGTCCCGGAAGCTGACCCCAAAACCTTTCTAAGGAGGAAAGTATCTTGCACCCAAACTAACCGGCTTCCACCGGCTGCTGTGGCCACTCCTTCCTCTCTACTTCTTCAGGGGCAGCTTTGGAGGATGAGTGGAGGTGCCCAGGCCACAAAGCCTCTGGGGCTCGGCCACGGAGGAGAAGGCCTGCAAGGGTTCTGCTCTCCCGGTTGAGTCACTGGAGCTAGCCTCCAGATGTACACCAGATCTAAACTGCCAGTGAAGATCTGACACACAGAGAGTCCGATTGCACTCGTTTAGTGGATCCATCAAAAGAACTACAGACCCAATACCTTCCAAGAGGCAAGGCAGAGGTCTGCTACTGAGCAAGGGGGCGGTCAAGTTTATATAAGGTTCGTACACCAAGGCAGGAGGGGAAAACAGTGGGGCGAAATGCCCGAGGTGGGTGGATGCTCACTTTCACCCTCCTTCTGGGTGGGGTGGGGTCTCTCTGCCGGGTGGTGTGTGTGCCTCCCACCACCTCCTCCCACGAGCTGTCTCAACCTAGATTGGCGGGTGATATGTGATGGGCCAATCAAAGGAGAGAGGGGAGCCTCATGGCACAGTGGTTAAATGCCTGTACTGCAGATAAAACTGTGCTCATGACCTGGGGTTCAATCCCAGGTATCCGGCTCATAGTTGACTCAGCCTTCCATCCTTCTGAGGTCAGTAAAATGAGTACCCAGAAAAAAATATGTAGACAGAATTAATTGGAGTCCCCTTATGTGTGAGGAGTGTTCTTGTGCAACTTTTTAACCATTCCAGGGATGCCCTTTTTATTTCATTTCTGAGGAAATGAGGACATGGGGGTTCAACCTCCCACACAGAGTGAAACTACAGGAAAAGAGATTCCATTTGAACTTTAGGAAGAACTTCATGACGGTTAGAGCTGTTTGGCAGTGGAATAATATGCTGCCACAAAGGAGGGTGGTGGATTCTCCTTCTTTGGAGAAGGTTTTCAAGCAGAGGCTGGATTGCCATCGGTTGAGAGTACCATGATGGGGGTTCCTGCACGGCAGGGGGTTGGACTGGATGGCCCTCGAGGTCCCTTCCAACTCTTATGAATCTAGAACAGTCGAGAGATATTTTATAACATCAATCCAAAGGAAGGCAGTAGCCAAGAAATCTGAAGGTGACTGAGACGCAGAAGAGCAGCCGTGAAGGAACAATACCCTCAAGTGTCAGGATGTGTCACTGAAGACCACAGCCAAGATCTCTGCCTGTGCACCCCCCCCTTTGACCTTATCCGAAAAAAATACAGAGGCAAGGGCTTGAGATAATGCTTTTGACCCCCTTCCATCTCTGCTTGCTTCTAAGATTTCCTCCAATGAAATCTCCTCCTATAGTTGTTGTGAGTTTTTCCGGCTGTTTGGCCGTGTTCTGGAAGCTCCAGAGCACAGAGAGAACTCCTAGTTCCCTGAGTGCCTTGCCCTCTGCAGATGCCAGCCACAGAATCTGGTGAAACGTCAGGAATAAAAACTTCCAGAACACGGCCAGACAGCCCGAAAAACTCACAACTATCAGATCCCGGCCATGAAGGCCTTTGAGAACTCTCCTCCTTTTTATGCCTCTGTCATTGGCCTGGAAGTCCTTGTGTTGGCAGCTGCTTAGGCCTGCTGTTCAGGGGCTATTGCAGGCTGAGGGGCCTTCAGTGAGCAAGGGTCCACCTCGGGCCCAGTGCAGGAGAAAGGAAGAAAACCTTCCTGGGCTCATTTTAGAGCTAAAGGTGTCCATTTTCCTTTCAAAGCTGGCAAGTTGATCAAAACAGCCTTTTCCAGTGGTTGCTGCAATTGTTTTACTAACCCCCACGGGCTCAATGTCTTGTATTCCTTCTACACCTCTGCTCATTGCCAACATTTGGGCTCTCTCTAGATTTGCATCTTTTGTTTCTCTCAGGGTGCCATCTGTCCATGGGGGGGGGGGTAGACTCTCCCTTCCACATGCACATGCCTGTGATGGCAAGGGCTCATGGTTGCCCCCCACCCCGCACCCTACAAAGAAAGACACAGGCAGGGAGACCTCTCCTCCTGCCTAGGACGGGCGCACAACAGGCCTCCTTGTCTCCTGATGGACTCGGCAAAGGTTGCAGAATGAGTTCCCTCCATACACACTGCTCCAACTTGATCCTTTCAAGAGAAGAGAGACCAAAAATGCCTTTTCTTGGACAGAGCAGTTCCATCTACTTTATTAGAAGGCTTCCAGTCCTTAAAAGCAGGGTAACAGCTAAAGAAACCCAAAAATGGTTGGAAGTAATGACAATGGCAACCCAGCCATCAGGAACTTACCCCCTAGGGTAACAATACTGATAAGTCTGTGTAACTGGGACCTGCCCCAAGCTGCCCCTCTGACTGTGGAATCTCCTTCAGTATCTTCTGCGTATGAAAAGGGGCCACGTATCCCACCCACGTTCAAAAAGCCAACCAGTATCCTTCAATCACTGGACGTACTCTTCCCAACTGGAAATTCAGGCACAGTTGTGTGTGTAGTTCTAAAAGATGCACGTATGCATTTGGGCACATTTTCTCACTGGGACATTCCACCAATCACAGTAACTGACAGGTTTCTAAGGTACAGTCTGGGGGAACGACACTGCCGGCTTCTAGAGGGGCGGAAGGTATACCTATCTAGGGGGACATGGGGCAACCCATTTTTGCATCCTGGAGATGCCACCCAGCTGGGAGAGGGAGACCCCCAAGTGGGCGCCTGGGCTTCCCACAAACCTCCATCAACAGAAGCATGGCAAACACAGCCACAGACAGGGCAGAGCTGCTAGGGTGACTAGAAGAGGTTCACCCTCCCCCCCCCAAAGAACAGGTCAAGATGGGGCCCCAGGAGTCTCCCTTTGTGCTGCATCTCCTACCCTGAGGCTTCCCTTGTCCTTCTCACTGCTAGTCAGCCATGGCCCCCGACCCTATGACCTCTTGGCTCCCTTGGATGGAATGTCATGCATTTCCCAAATACTGTTCGGTTCTGCTGAACTGATTTCCCCAGGAGTTCACGCAGTCCTGACAGACACCTGCCCCAGACCCCCCCTTCCCCCTTGGTGAAGAAAAGCAGCAGCAGCTGCTGCTGCAGGTGTGTGAAGAAGGGAGATGCAGGTCCCCCCTGCTGCAAAGGGAGAAGCCGGCCTCTACGTGGTCCAGGGGCAAGAAGCCAAACCAGCCCCGTCGGCGCTCTGGCTGCCCTCCTCCCATTTCCCCTCAAGTCTTGGAAGAAGAGGAAAGAGGCAAGGGGTTGAGTCGTTCCCTAGAGGGACTCTTCTGCCCGATGCACCTTCAGAGGAGCCCAACCCAGGCAGGCCATCGGAGGGAAGTGGGCTGGCCAACAGAGAAGGCACGCAAGATCTCAGAAAGGACCCCAGGGGGCAGCCTGGCACGTTCTCCTTGTTCCATGTTCAGCAGGAACACCGTTTGGTCCCGGTTTTTGCGTCATTCAAAAGATAAAAGGTAACACTGGCTGGAATCCAGCTGCTTGGCTATGCATACCAAAGGGAAATGGCCGGCCACACTGCCGCTTCAAGCGGTCAATGAACAAACAGCAGCAGGGTGTGTGTGTGTGGGGGGCATCTGTGCCCCCCATCACACCTCCCCCCACATTCACAGATGAGTTAATTTCTGAGACGGCGCCATGGAGTGCTACACCCTTTGTCTTCCACACATAACAACGCAGCGGGATTTCAGGCCAACCCTGAAGGGCCGCCTTTTCTCCTGCCTGGTGGCTGGCGTCAAAGGCTTCTTTTCCGCAGAAGTACAAGGAGGAAGCCGCAGCACGATCGGCAAGAGGGAAAAAAAACCTACCAAGAAGGCTCCAGAAAGGGACACACCAGGGAAGTGCAGCTTGCCAGCAATAACAATGGACATTAGAATTTCAAGTCACTACCTAAACTTCAGCATCTATTCAGTATTCTGTTTTGACCAGTGCAGGGAGATCCCATGACAAGAAGAGAGTTTCAAAGTTCATTGTGCTGAAGGCCTCTAGAAATTCTTCCAGACAAGTCTTGCAGGTGTTTTTTAACCTGAGGAGACAAAAGTATATTTAGGTAGTAATTTAGATGACACCTCTCAAGGCCACAAGGCGACTTGAGACCAAGGCAAAGATCTGACCACAGTGTGGCCTTGTGTTCTGAGGACGAGAGCAGTCCTGCAGGAAGGGAGTCTGTCCTTGCAGATCTGCCCACTACTGATGCCTGTCTTCCACAATTAACCTGAAGGCATGGAGGCAAATCTACTGTCCCTCCTTGTCTTTGTCCAGAGGAAGGTCCATTCCTGTTCACTCATAAATTGGAGAAAGACGAGAACACGGATCCCACAAAAGGCAGGCAGCTGGTCCCCTAGAATTCAGCTGCGGTGACTGAAGGCGGATGCAGGGCCCATCCTTGGCCAGAGCTCTCTAGGCCAGAGCTGGAAAAGGAAGGGCAGCGCAGATCTACCAAATGCTGCATTGCCCACTTCAGCACCACTGGATACAACACATCTCACAGTGAATTTGTGGTTTCCAGCTTGCAGTGGCACTTAATCAGATTTTTCCTGCTCTACCACTGAAATGATAATTCAGTAAAAACACCTTGTTCGCTCTCTGTCCGAGCAGCGGCTGCTGGGGGGGAAACCACTGGGGTTCTTCAGGATCCAAGTTTAAAGAGGGAGGGGGGGGTCAGTGCTGTTCCACCACCTGTGGAGCTATTGGGGGGGCACTCGGAAAAGGTGGCTTCTGCAGGGGATGATGATGGACAGCGATGCTAGGAGACACGAAAGCCCTACCAGGGCCATCATGCCTCTCCCACAGTGGAGGCCCCACCGCCCACCGGAAGCCCAGGTGGAAGACGGGGGGTGCCAGCTGCCCTCCCTGGCCTTCCTACGAGGAAGCCTGAGATTGGGAAGGGCCCTGAGAAGGACCTTCCTTCCTTTCCCATGAGATGAAACTTTGCTCCATAAACTTAACAATGGACATCTTTATTTCATCTTTGCTGGATGTCTTGCAGGGGTACCAGAGTAATTACAAACTACAGCAGTGATGCTTCTCACAAACCAAAACCTCGGTTTGTGAGTAACTTGTTTTATGAGTAGTTCACAAGACAAGCAAAATTTTTAATAAAATTATATTTAATAACTTTAATAAGTTTTAAATTTAACAAAATGTTGCCTTGCTTTGTGAACAATGCCTTGCAAAACGAGCACCTTGGTGCTCGTTTTGCAATCAGACCCTCCTCCTCTGCAAGGACCATCGTCAGCCCCCTTGCTGCTGCCATCCCAGCAAAGGGGTGACGGGGAAAGCGGTGCCAAAGGAGTGACTACCGCATGGGTCGGGGGCGTCCCTCCCTCCCTCCCTCACATCCTGGCTCACCTCTTCCTTCTCCTCTTGCTCACTGTCACCGACACCATCATGGGATGGCACCTGAATTATGCCTGGCAGGATCCCAAGATGGTGGCAGAGGAAGAAGAGGTGAGCTGGGCCATGAGGAAGGAGAGGGACCCTGGCACCCCATTGCCGCTACTGAGGCCCTGGGCAGATGCCCCTGGCCCACACAGCTGGCTGCCCTTTGTTGTGGCCAATGTGCTGGCCTCCAGCCTGAGCCATGGGTCCTGGCTGCAGTGGCCACTGGCTCCCAGCCAAAGCAAAATTCCCCATAGGAAAAAAATGGAAACTGGGGGCTGATCTAAGTTTCCATTATTTCCTATGGGGAAATTTGTTTTGATATGAGTATTAGAACATAAGAGAACAGACTTGCTGGAACAGGCCATCACAGCCCGTCCAGTCCAGCATTCTGTCTCACACAGCGGCTCACCATTTGCTTCAGGGTAATCCCAAGCAGATGTCCTCACCTGCTTACGATTCCCCACAAATGGCACTGAGAGATATCCTGCCTATCTCTGCAAGCCAGAGGTTGTCCTTAGGCATCCATCGTGACACTCATTGATACCCGTGTTCTGCATGAACTTGTCCAATCCTTTCTTAAAGCTGTCAAGGGTGACAGCTGTCCCCACTTCTTCTGGCAGGGAGGTCGACAGACCAGTGATCCTCTGGGTGAAATAGTACTTTCTCATTTGTTTGTGATCTAGCACCCAAAAGTTTCATGGAGTGACCCCTAGTTCTAGTGTTCGGTGAGAAGGAAAACAACTTTCCCTTATCCACTTGGCCGCACCGTGTATGATTTTATAAACTTCAATCGGGTCACCTCTTAGGCGCCGTCGTTCAAGAGTGAAGAAGCCCAGACGTTGCAGCCTCAGAGGGTAAGGAAGGTGTTCCAGTCCCCTAATAATTCTGGTTGCCCTCCTCTGCACTTTTTCCATTTCCATAATATCCTGCTGGAGGTATGGTGACCTGAAATGTACACAATACTCCAGATGGGGCCCCATCAGCTTATAAATCTAATCGGGGGGGGGGGGGTTGCCCCAAATGTGGATCACTCTGCACTTACTAATGTAGCTCATTTGCCACTGGTTTGCCCACTCCACCAGTGTCAGGAGATCCCTCTGGAGCTCCTCACAATCTCAGTTTTTACTACCCTGTATAATTTAGTGATGTTGGCAAATCTGGCTACCTTGCTATTTACTCCTACTTCTAGATCATTTATGAAGAGGTTGAAAAGCAGGGGTCCCAGTACTGAACCTTGGGGGACCCCACTCTCTACCTCCCTCCACTTGGAGAAGTATCCATTTAGTGCTGCCCTCTATTTCCTGTCCCTTAGCCAGTTGCTGATCCAGGACAAGACCTGTCCCTTGATTCCATGACTGGCAAGTTTATTCAAAAAGCCTTCTGAAAGTCCAGATAAACAATGTCAACTGGATCTCCACTATCCACATGCTTGTTGGCACTCTCATAGAATTCCAAAAGATGAGTGAGGCATGATTTGCCCTTGCAGAAGCCATGTTGGCTCTCCTTCAGCAGCATCTTCTCTTCTATGTGCCTATTAATTTTATCTTTTAGGATGGTTTCCATCACTTTACCTGGAACACATGTCAAACTGACCAGCCAGTAATTTCCTGGATCACCTCTGGATCCTTTTTTGAAGATTGGTGTTACATTCGCTACCTTGCAGTCAGGCACAATGCCTGATTTGAGGGAAAGATTATATATTTTGGCTAGGGGACCTCAGCAATTTCATCTTTAAGTTCCTTGAGAACTCGTGGATGGATGCCGTCTGGTCCTGGTGATTTGTTTGCATTTAGTTTAACAAGACATGCAAGGACCTCCTCCCGTATAGTTTACAAGCATGTTTCCGGAATGGATTATGCTCATAAACCAAGGTACTGTACTACCAGGAGAGAGGGGATGTTCCTTAACCATTTGGGGACCTCCACCCTCTTCCGGCAGAAACCCCCTCTTAGAGGTTCCACAAGGAGAGCCTATATCTGAACTGCCTGGCTCTGAAATAACAGATGGTGAAGATAATGAATGAGACAAAGGCTTTACATTAATAATGTACCCTCACATCTCTTTATACAATAAATGCTGAACTTTTATGATGTCTAATGAGATCTCCTAAATCTATGTCAACCACAGGCATCTGAAATTCTTGAATTTCTGCCAAGTGCAATGGGTCCTCTGCGGCCCAGCACTTTCCCACTATAAGTGCCTTGATTACAAGTGAAGAGGAAAGATTTATGGTAGTAGGTAGAATCAGACTCCATGGCCAATATTTAAGCCTTTATACATGGCCCCATATTCGAGACTGTGTTTGGGCACAAGTTATTGACCAGGCAATGACATTTAAACCACTATTGATACTCAGTTCGCCTCTCAGGAAACACTGTTCGGTAATCAATGAGATGGCTAAGGTAATCCCAGGCGATAGAAAATGAACAGGAATAATAATAGTAATGAATATCTCTAATCACCAGTGGTGGCCCTAGTAGAGAGTAAGGAGACACCATTGGGACTTTCAGCAGGTGCAGCACAATATTTTACATTTCATTACAACCTAGTACACATTGGCTTATACTGAGTCCATTGAGATGTGCATTGAACGTGTGTATATATTTTATCTCAGTGCACTCTCTCTCTATGGAAACTTGCTGTGCAAATTATCTTTCCCAGAGTGGCCCCCCTTTCACTCTACACAGGACAAACAGGACCATCTCTGCACCAAAGACTTAAGGGACACAAGTCAGACATCGGGAATGGCAACACACAAAAACCCATCTCACATTGTGATAAGCTACCTGGGCACTCTGCATGAGACCTGAAAGTTGCCATTCTGGAGTTCTATCGGCCACTGCCAGGTCAACAGCCTGTGCCCAACTACAGTCTCTGATTTGGGGCCATGTACTGTATAAACATTGGCCGTGTAGTTGCATCCTTATGTCTGAAGAAGTCGACTAGTCCACAAAAGGTCACATTAAACTATAGCAGTTAATCTTCAACATGCCACCATGTTTAGTTGGTTGGTTGGTTCGTTCATCTAGGCCTGATCTGTTAACACAGACAAACAGGGCAGCCTCTTATAAAAGGAATGAAGTCAGCTGTAGTTCTTTTTATACCTGATCCCAGGGATGAAGTCTAGGGATTCCCCAAATATTTGTGCAAGGAATGTCCAAGTGAAGAAAGGCAGAGAAGAAAGAAATAATTAACATGTTCAGACTAGTGTTTAACGAGGGGCAAAGTTCCTAAAAAGGTCAGTAAGAGAAAACCACTAAAATTACAAGAAATGTTCCAATACCACAGAGACTATTGATAAATACTGGGGAAAGGCACACCTGCGCATGCACGCGCACACAAACACATACACACAACCCTCGCAGCTGCTTCTGCCGTTGCTCACTGGGGTTCCCTTTGCTGTTTTCCCAGACAGACCTCGGCTTCTGTTTGCCAAGGCTGCCTCTGGTCTCTTCCTTCTTCCCTCGGGCAGGAGAAAGGCAGTGCAGAGGTCAGGACTGGTCGTGCCTTTTCTCTCCCCCACTCCCCCCCCCCACGAATTTAGCCCACTTCCATCTTCCTTTAACAGCCTGCCTGGAGGGTGCTGGCAGCTTTACAGACTTTACACCTAGTTTGAATTTGTTTAATAGCGAAGCTAGTGATAATTATTTTCCTTATCCTAATTACATTAATGCTATGATTTATTACTTTTCCTAATTTCATGTATTGCTTCAGAATTGCTTTTACACTAATCACATTATCTTTCTCCATTACTCTTGCTTTAAACACTGCTATTATTGTTATTCTTAATGAAAAACATGGGTAGTTTTTTATGAGTCGTTACCACTTTGTACTCTAGCACTTGTTGTTCCAAGAAATGTTAACTCGGGTTAATTATTGGCACCACTTAAGTTTCAGGGTTGTTGATCTTTGGCTCTGGAAAGCCAAAGGAATAGAGACTGCCAGCCCCCCCTCCCCCGCTTTCCAGGGCAACATCTCTAATAGACCCGTGCCCTCCCTTTTGGCTTCCCATCAGGGCTTCTGGGTGGCCACCACCAGGACTGGCCTCCTGCACCAGGGAGCCTCGCGTTGCCTGGCCCAGCCTCAGCATTCCCTGGAGGCCCTTGCCTGCCAAATCGGGCAAAGCTCCTGGACTCCGACCCATGGAAGCTGATGCTGCAACACGACTGCTAGTCCTCAAGGTGCGAGAAGCCCCTGCAGCTCCTGCGCTGGGCTTCAGCCCTTCCTGCCTAAGTGGGAGGCCGAGCCCCCTCCCCTGTGCCCGTCAAGCCAGCCTCTGGGAGGGCAATGGAGAAATGCAAGGAAACTCTGGGTGCTGCCATCAGGAGAGCCACTCTGGGGCTAGGAGCGCCTGTTTCTCTACTCCCACCCACTCCCCGGGCAGCCTGGGGCTCAAGCAGGCAACAAACGGAGACCAATGCTGGAAGTCTCCAGGGGTCTCTCTCCACCCCCCACCCAAAGAAAGCTCGCACACGTCTGCCACCCACCCACCCACCCAGGCCATCGCGTTGAAAGCTGATCCCGGCTGGGGCTGTTTCTCTGCCCACCTTGTAGCCCAGTTCCTTCGTCTTCTCTTCCAGCATGACGTATTTCTCCTTGTGCTGGCTGAGGTGCTGGCTGTCTCCCATCCCTTCCACGTGCTTCAGCTTCTGGTGAGAGATTTCCAGCTGCTTCTGGAAGTGGTGGTGCTTTTCCACTTTGGCCTCAAAATGTTTCAGCTCCTCCTATGGCGGCACAGAGGCACCCTGAGCGATCAGCCGCTGGCCCCCCTCTGCCCTGAAGCGCCCGCTGGAGCCACCTCACCCAGAAGGGCAATCTCTCTTGCCCCTCCCATTGTGTGCCAAGCCTGGGCATCACTCTGTGCCCCAAACGCTGTCCAGAGGCAAGAGGCCTCCAACCCTTTCCAGAAGGCTAGTCCAGCAGCAGCAGGGCCTTTTCCGGACACTTTGACCCTGCGCACATCCCCATGTCACCCAAGAGAGGGATGAGGACACTGAGGTCATTAGTATCAAAAATACCCCTGCCCCCCCCACACACCATATAGGCTTTAGGAAACGTACCTGAAGTGATGCGAGTTCTTCCTCGGTGAAATTGGTGGACTTTGCCATTTCCCACAAGTCAATCACGCGTGGCTCCTCAAATTCTGCATGGAGGAATAAGAAAGGAGTCCTGTTCCCCAAAAGCACCTCCAGCAGCTCCAGGGGGATGTGGTCCCCTCCCGCTTGCTCTGCGCCTTGCAAACACCTGACACAACACCAGCCCTGGCTCGGGAAGATGTCCCCTGCTGCCCACCCACTAAAGCCTTGGTGCCCATCTTCAGGTGAAGATTCTATCCTGGAGCCACCTGGGGCCCTCTGCTTCAAGGGGAGGGAGACCCTGTGAGGAAGAGGGCAGGAGCTGAGGCCTAGCAGCTACCCTGGAGGAGACTCCAAGGCCACTCCCTGACACTGGAGGGGGCAGGCGCGGGGGGAGCACAGAAGGGCTGACCAGAGAGTTCAGTCCCTGCTTCTCCCCTGCCCCCTCCCTCCCTCCCTCCCAGCCAGCTGAGCTCACAGGGATGATGCCTGGGAAGGATTCCTTGGATCAGAATGCCTGCCCTTGATGGTGGTAGCCAGTCCCATCTGCCCCTCTACCTGGGGGGCGCCAGTCTGCCCATGCCTGCCCTCCCCTGGCTGCGAGGGGATGCTTTTTCATGCCTCCAGCATCTGCCAAGATATCACACTGGACCCACTGAGAGTCCCAGGGGTGCCAAGTCTGAACACTACCACTCGCGTCGGGATGGGTGGCAGTCCCAACTGCTGGGAGAAAGCCCTCCCCCAGGGAGGGAGGGGGGGCGTACCGCTGGTGGGGTCGAAGCCCTGGTGGCTGACTCTCCGCAGGCGCTCGAAGCCTTGGTTGATGCTGTGGAGCTTCTCCTTGAGCTCTGAGTGCTTCTTGTGCAGCCGCTCCACCTTCCAGGGCCCCTCCTCCTCCTCCTCCTCTGTCGGGCTGATCATGTTCTTATGGCTGTCTGGAAAGGAAAACGTTGCCAGGGCTCCTCTCCGAGAAAGAAGGCACACCACGCCCGCCTAGCAGCTCTCTCGACCTTGGCCCAAGGATGGGCCAAGAAGGTCAGAAGGCCCTTGCCACAGGGCTCCCCAATTGGTTCTGAAATCCATCGAGGGAAAGGGGTGCCCTGGAGCAGCACTACTCAAAAGCCGAAAGGGAGAAGCTTCTTCTGGGCTGCCTTCCATCTCTGACAGGCTTCCAAGGCTCCCTGCTGTGCATTACAGCCACGCAGCACAAAACGGGATCAGTTGTGCTCTTGTGCAGCCTTATTATTGTGAAATAACTTGAGCCTTCTGATTCAGCAACAGAAAGAAAAGCGATGCCTGTTCTCTCTCCAGGCACTCCACACCGCAGGTGGCCTTTCCATGACCCCAGCAGCACTGGCGGCACAATCCACCTGCAGGAGAGCTTTGGGGAGTGTGCTCCCCCCCCCTTTAGCCACACTGCAGCTACCACTTCTGCAACATTAAGTTTTGCATCAGGATTTGGGCAATAATTATTCTTCACTCACTGCTACTTAGCTGTCATCTAATTTCATGCAATATAATTGCATGGTGTATTCTTTCATTATACTACTACAATTGTTTATTGTCCATTGTTAAATTCCAGGCAAGAGGACAAAGGCGACAAATAAAAGAGACTTTGAACCTGTAATGAGATCCAGCTCTCCATCAACATACTCATGCACGCTCGGTGCCTAGCCTCTCGTCCTGTGCCCCAAGCCCACGAGGGACCCCTCCAGTTACCTTCTGTCCGGCTCACGGTCTCTAGCAGAATATTGTATTCGTGGACTTTCTCTTTGTGGTGTTTAAACTCCCTCCAGAGTTTCTCCAGTTCTTCATCTGAGAACCTGCCTGAGGCTTTTGCCTTGAAGAGAGACCCAAGGGATACAGGTGAGGTGGATGGATCTGCCACCCTGTGCCCAATCAAACAGCCTCAGGGAAAAACACGATGTATCTTTTTGGAGAACACCCCCTTTAGAAGATGTTCTATGGGATGCAGGTTGCTTTAATTCTTGGCTATCTTATCCAAGACATTGAGCTTTGGTACCTCCCCTGCGAGGGTCATGGAAGGCTCGTTCCCCCCCCCCCGGTATCTTTTGGGATTGAAAGAGGCAAGTGGAGCCCTATTGGCCAAGCAAATACAGTGGAACCTTGACTTACGTCATTAATCAGTTCCAGTGGTCTAGACTTAAGTCAAACATGACTTACGTCAAACGAACGTTTCCCATAGAAAGTAATGGGAAAGCGGATTAATCAGTTCCAGATGATGAAAAAGACCCCCGAAAACAGCAATTTAACACAAATTTGACGGGGATAGGAGATTCCTTCTGGGGATGTAAATGAAATGTCTCTTCAAAGAGAGGAGGAGGCAGTGGAATTATAGTCCACAAGTTTTATGCCTCCACTTTTTAATGTCCATAGCAACAATGTCTAACATTTAAGTTTTACTGATTTTTAACCTGACGTTCCAAGTTCTAAACAACTCTATGCTTACCATTAGAGTCCCACAACTGTACAGCTCCTCAAATAAAATGCTTACATTATGGAACAGACTTCTGCAGCCAGATTTTTTACAAGACTGAGCCGACTGTCTAACCAGCGAGGCCAGCCCCGAGCTCCTGGCCCTTCTTCTCCTCCGGCAGCAGCGGTGGCTTCGGTGAGGCCGAGGACCAGCTCCAGGTGCTCTGAACTGGTCTCACCGAAGCCAGTGCTGCCGGAGGAGAGGAAGAAGGCAGGAGCAGTTTGGAGGCGGCAGCTGCGATGCTGGGTTGTGGCTGCCGCCCAATTCCGGTGCCTTGCGCCGGGGCTCCGAGATGTAAGTCAAAGCCTGCAACTCAAGTCAAACAGGCCCCTTCTTGCTGCAAGTCAAATATGATGCAAGTCAAGCCGCATGTAAGTCAAGGTTCCACTGTATTCCACTGTGCCTGGAAAGACAATCGGCCTAGACAGAGGGAGAACACCTCTCCCGTGGTCTCCTCACGCAGCAGGCGGGCACCTGCCAAGCACCGAGAGAGCCACGAGGGCGAGAGAGAGAGAGCCAGTCACGGCCTCTGCTTCACGCATGGGTCTCTGATCATTGGGAACCGGAGAAAGAAGGACAAGGTTGTGAGTGTGGAGACAATCTCCTTCCTCCCCCCTCCCCCCCTTAATGCTGCAGGATGGGGCAATGAGCGGCTATGCCTATGCAGTAGCCGATCCCAGCAGGCAGCAGGAACAGCAGACAATTCCCGCGTCAAAAGGAGCAGCTCTCAGACCAAGAGAAAGGAACCCAAGGGGAAAAGGCCAGGCCGCCTGAGCAGGCAGGCCCAGGGCACCCCTCCGAGGAGAGCTCACACAGACCTTGTTCCACAACTTCTCCAGCCTGGGATCGCCAAGGAAGTCGTCGTCGTCTTCCAGGCCGTCTTTGATGTAGTTTGTGGCCCCCGGGGGAGCATCTTTCTTCCCATTCATTCCATACTTAGCCAGAATGACTGAAATGGAAACACAAGCAAAGTCCTTCTCCGAGAGCAAGGGAAGAGCAAGAGGAAAGTTAGACGTCCAGAACTGGTCAACAAGTCCACCATCCTGTCCTTGCTGGCATCTCACAGCCTTCTGACCGGCCACTAGAGGTGAAGGGAATCTGGACTTCCAGATGGGAGGTTGATCTAATTCAGAGAGACAGCACCCTTGCCCCTTACCAGGACAAGAGGGAGGTGATCTCTTACTGCACATCAGGACTGAGTGACCTGGTACAAGATCTGTGCACATACACTTGCTATGGAAGTTATTTTATGATTCGGATTCCTGCCTTGAGGGAGGGGTGGGGAGGGTTGGACTGGATGGTCTTGTAGTCCCCTTCCAACTTCAGGAGTCTGATTATAAGCCACCAGGTGAGGCTTGGATAATCTGTCTAGATATTTTAAGCCACAACGTGCATCCAACATACCCTCTATTTTTTGCCCCTGCTGCGTGGGCTTCGTTCCAAGGCGTGTGCCACTCCCCCACAGGTTCTGTGGTGACTGGAAGAAAAATGGTCATGGCCGGTGGACAGGGGTGAAAAAAATCACTGAACAGAGTAGGGCAGAGGCATACGCACATCTCTCTGAAGCACTAGGTGATTTTGCCTTGCTGCCCACCCCCCCTTTTGGTCTTTTTCATTTAACTGCTTGCGTTCTCTTTTAGCTTTAAAGTTGCTTTTGAATGCTGTAAGATGCCCCTCAAATCCCGGTTCTCAAACTTTGACTACATCTTAAATGTACTGGGCTGTACATTGTCCCTCGTTCCTGTAAGCCGCCCTGGATCCTTTTTTCCAAGGAGAAAGGTGGGGTATCATAGAATCACCGAGTTGGAAAAGACCTTGAGGGCCATTCAGCCCAACCCCCTGCCCTGCAGGAACCCACTCAAAAATACTCAGGGTGCCACTGTTCATACAAAGGGATCATCTCTCCCCCCCCCCCCGGCACTGAGGGAACCCGTCAAGAGAGAACGGGCCCCCCTCCCCCTTCTGCTTATTAGGAGGGCAAGAGAGAAAGCAGCCCCAAATCCCAAGGATTGGGGGGGGGCTGAGAGGTGGCGCCCCCCCTCCCTGTTCTCCTGCAGGGAAAGGCTTCTCAAATCAATCCCAGGCCTAGGAAGGAAGTCAAGGTGGTGGGGGCGGTGGGGTGGGGGGCGTGGAAGGCAGGCCATCAGGGCAGCGGTGGGTTGGGGGTGGGGTGGCCTTTCGGGCTCTTTTGGGCCTCCTCGTTCTGCGAAGAAGGGCAGAAGGGCGGCGGGGGGGGGGAGCCCACAGGGCGGGTGGGTGGGGGGCTTGGAGGGTGGGTGGGTGGGTGGCCCCTTCTCTCTCCCTCTCACCCTCCGGGGGTGCCCCTGCCTGGCTGTGCAGCGCTGGTCTCCCCACCCCCCGCCGACCCCCACCCCACCCCCCCACCCCCCCAATGCTGCTGCGGGAAGGAAGGAAGGGAGGGAGGAAGGGGGTCAGGAAAGCAGCACAAGGGGGGGGGCGGCGGCGGGGGCGTCCTTTGGGCCGGGGGGGGGTGGGGGGGATTTGGCTCGAGGGCCTGCCTTTCCCCCCCCCCCCCACCCCACCCTGCTTGCCTGCCTGCTTCCCTTACCGTGGAGGTTTCTCCGGAGCCGGGCCTCCTCCTCCTCCTCCTGGTCCTCCTGGCCGAGCCTTCCTCCCTCTGCTTTCCGCTTCTTCCACCGGAGCTCGTCCTTCTCCTGCAGCCGGAGGTCCCCGTGCAGCTCCGCCAGGCGCGACGCCGAGAGAGAGAGCTGTGACACACACACACACACACACACACACACACACACCCGGGGGGAGGGGGGGAGGGAAGAGAGAGACCCTCAGCGACGGTGGTGGTGGCGGGGGGGAGGGGAGAACAGACCCCCCCAGGCCCCCTCCCTCCTTCCCCACACACCCCAAACCCCCCCCCCCGGCGGCGCCCCTTACCCGCTGCGCCTTCTCCCAGACCTGGTTGAGGCGGAGGAGGCGGAACTCGACCGGGGGAGGCGCCCTCTCCTCGGGGGGCCCCGCGTTCGCCTCCCGCGAGTACTTGCCCCCCGAGGAACCCACGGGGAGGAGGAGGAGGAGGAAGAGGAGGGGGAGGAAGAAGAAGAAGAAGAAGAAGAAGAGCGGCACCGGGAACCGCCTCTGCTGCCGCTCCCGCCGCCAAGCCGCCATCTCGCCTGCCTGCCTGCCTGCCCGCCTGCGCCGCTGGGGACTACGACTCCCGCCCTGCCCCGCGGCCCCCGGAAGTCCGGCGGTTCTCCTCCTCCCCGCCCAACGCCTCGCCCCCTGGCAGAAGGGCGGGGCTCCGGCGGATTTCCCGCGTCCCGATTGGCCGCCCCCTCGGTGGCCGCCGCCGCCGCCGCCGCCATCCAGGCAGGGGAAAGGGAGGCGAGAGCGGCCCCTGGCGGGCTCCGCGGGGATAGACCCCCCACCCGGAGCAGGAGCAGGAGCAGGAGAGGAGGAGGAGGAGGAGGAGGAAGCCCCTCCCCCATCCCCCCCTCCCCTCCCGGCCAAGGCTCCGCCGCCGCCGCCGCCGCTGCAGGTGTGTGTGTGTGTGGGGGGGGGGGGGTCCTCCTCCTCCTCCTCCTCCTCCTCCTCCTCCTCCTGCTGCAGCATCTCCCGCCGGAGGAAGAAGAAGAAGAGGAGGAGGAGGAGGCGCAGGGGTCCCGCGGGCAGGCAGAGAGAGAGAGAGAGAGAGAGAGAGAAAAGAGGTGGGGGGGGGAAGACCACACCTGCCCCCAGGTTCGGCCTCCTCCTCCTCCTCCTCCTCCTCCTCCTCCAAGGCCCGGGAAGGATGCCCAGTGGCGCCGCCCGCCGCCCGCCAGGTGGCCTCGGGCTCCCCGTGGTTGCGGGTGGGGGTGTGTGGGGGGGGGTATGGCCGGAGAGGGAGCCTCCTTTGCCCCGCTGGCCCAGAAGGGACCCCCCCCCTCCTTTGCCTCCGCTCCCCCCGCCCCGCCCCGCCCTCAAGGGAGACCCAGGTCTGGCGGCGGCGGCGAGGGGGGGGGGGCTTCCCGAGGGCTAGCAGGGGCAGCTCCTCCTCGGGGACACCCCCCCCCCCCCACACACACACACACACACACACACACACACACACACACACACACACACTGCCGTGGCCGGCTCCCCCCTGGACAGCAGGCCCGGCCCGTGGCTGCCGCTGGGGAAAGAAAGGGGTGGGGTGGGGGCGCCTCTCAGCTTGGCTGGCCTTCCTGAAACCTGCTGCTCCAAAGGATGTGGGGCACTTTGGATGAACCTCCCCCCCCCCAAATGCCTGTGCCCAAACGACCCCCCGCTGGAAGGAGCGCTGCCTCTTCCTCCTCCTCCTCCTCCTCCTCCTCCTCCTGGTGTGTCGCCTGGAATCTGCCCCGAGGAATCCAGGGGCCGAGGTGTATAGAAGACTGTCTTCTCCACGCCTTTCACGGCCAGGACCCGCCGAGAGCTCTTGTAGTTTGGAGGGGGTGGGGGTGGGGGCTATTTGCCCGTGTTCTGGCAGTTTTTCTTCCTGACGTTTCGCCAGACTCTTCTGTGGCCGGCATCTTCAGAGGGCAAGGAGGCTCAGGGAACTACTAGGGGTTCTCTCTGTGCTCTTACAGAATCCTGTCTCAGCCAGTGGATCAGCCGCTGACCAGGGCAGAAAGGGGAGAAATTCCAAGTGGCCACCTATTAGAGAGTGACCGCTTGGCCACCTGGGCGGAATAGAAATGTACCAATAAACAGACCTAGAAGAGGAATATTTCAACAGAAAGGCTGCCACCTGGGTCCCACTCTCACTCCACGAGGCCCCTGCAGTGCCCAGCAGCAGCAGCCCTGGCTCTGTGCCCCCACCCTGTCCTCATTCCTATAAATGTAGCTCCCTCTCCCCAGTCCCCAGTCTTGTTCTCTCCCTGAATAAAGAGTTGTTACAATAGAAGCTGTCTCCAGCCTACTGTCGGCGTTTATACACGACCCCTAAACTCCGGGGCAAATGGCTCCCAGCTCCGGAGCTTTAAAATGTTTCCCCCACCAACTCCGGAGTTTACAGGAAATTAAGTGCAACCACGCCCACTTTAGCGTGTCCCAGCGCACCTTTCAAGTACCTGCTATTCCATCCTGAAAATTCCTTGATGCGGTGTCAAGATAGTGAGTGCGGGGCTCTCCTCGCTTCTGTTTGTTGTTGTTTTGGCTCCCGCCACTTTAAGAGCTACTTTTACAGAGACAGGAATCTTGCTGGCAAGAGCGAGAGGCAGAAGGAGAGCCAGAACGGAGGTGAGGCACGATCTTTTCTTCCTTTTTTTCTCCCTCCCCTCACGCAGCCAGCAGCCAGGAAGTGTGGAGGGGGTGGGAACGCAGGAAGAGCAACGAACCCCTAAGATCTCTGGTCCGAATTTAAGTGGCCAGCGGATCTTAGGGGTCGCGTAAAAGCGCCCTATGTCACAGAGCTGAAAACACGCTTTTAGACTTTACTCAAAGGAGACCCTCTCCTGGCAGGAGCCTTCCCCGCTGGCCATACAGTTGGGGCTGCAGGGCAGAGCAGTGCCCGTGGGGGATCCTCCCGGGCAGGATGTGTCTGTGCCTTGGTCACCCACCCAGATCGGCAGAAAGGACAGCCGTGAGCCATGAAACTTTTCCATCTGGTAAAAAAAAACCCAGAGAAGATTGTGAAGAGCTCCAGAAGGATCTCTCCAAAGTGGGGGAATGGGCTGCCAAATGGCAAATGCGTTTTAATGTAGCCAAATGTAATGCACATTGGGGGGGGGGAATTCAAAACTTTTATCTATCAACTCATGGGCTCTGAGTTATCCGTGATGGATCAGGAAAGAGATCTTGATGTGTTGGTGGACAGTTCCATGAAGGTGTTTCCCCAATGTGTGGCAGCGGTGAAGAAGGCCAATTCCATGCTAGGGATGATAAAAAAGGGGACTGAAAATAAAACAACCAACATTATGACTCAATGTGACTCAAAGGAGTAGAAGGCCAAGGCATCGCTCAGAGAGTCTCATCTTGCACAATCAGTTTGAAGCTCTTTCCCTCAGCACACCTCATGAGGCACACATAGAGGAAGAATTGGTTCCACCGGAGGATCTCTCCCTCATCACTATTGATGAGATACAAGATCAGGTACATGTTGATGACCAGGCTGCAGGAGAGAAGCTATTTGTACTAGGGGATTCTATAATTAGAAATACGGAGGGATGGATTTGTGAGGAGCATGATAACCGTATGGTCACTTGCCTGCCGGGTGCAAAGGTTGCAGACATCACCAGAAATATAGATAGCTTGTTAGAGAGAACTGGGAAGGAGCCAGTGGTCATGGTACACGTCAGTACCAATGATGTCGGGAAGGCCAAGCGGTCAGTCTTGGAAGCCAAATTCAGGTTGCTAGGTAGAAGATTGAAGACCCGGGCTTCCAAGGTAGCATTTTCAGAAGTGCTACCTGTTCCTCGTGCAGGACCCGCCAGACAGGCAGAACTCAGAAGCCTCAATGCGTGGATGAGGCGATGGTGTCGAGAGGAGGGCTTTAGATTTGTCAGGAACTGGAGAACATTTTGGGACAAGCCAAACCTGTTCAGGAGGGATGGGTTGCACTTGAATCATGATGGGACCAGATTGCTGGCACTCAACCTCAAAAAGGCAGCAGAGCAGCTTTTAAACTGATAACTGGGGGAAAGCCGACAGGAGCTGAGTGGCATCCGGTTCGGAACACCTCATCCTCGGGGAATGAGGTTGGAGAGGGTAGAGAATCACATAGAGAAGACATAGCAGGTATAGGTATTAGCACCGGGAGAATAACGGAATGTGACAGTTCATCTACTGAAAATAAAAGCTGTGGGGCGAATAGAACAAGGCAGCAGCTTAGGTTCTTAGGTTCTTAGGTTCTTATGAGGTGGCAGAAGCAGAATCGTCACCCCCCCACACACACACCGTTCCTCATTCCCACTCCACCCCCACCCCCGCTGGTGGCTCTGGTCCCCAGGTACCTGCAGCATGGGGGAGGGGTACGCGAGCATGCACACAGGGGCTGCTCTGCGAGCCTGGCATCCCTTTCCTGGGGGAACCATCCTTTGTGTTGTGTCTCAGCCAAGCTGGATTTCAATACAACATCTTTGCATTTTGTGTGCTGTTTTATTCCATTGGTTTATTTAAGAACTGGATGGAATAGAAACTCAGTTTAAAATAACAAAAATTAAACACCTCCTTCCTGTGCCTCAGACTCGGGAGGTGGCCCGTCAATGAATCGTTGGCCTGAACCCCGGAAAGCAGTTGCTCCGATCCTTCCCTTTGGCACAGGGGTCGAGAGGCACAATCCGGACGGGATCCTCTCTTTGATCACCCCCCACACACACACTCGCCCTCGTACCTGCTTCAGAGAAGTGGGGTGCACTGGCAGAATCCTTGGGCCTCCCCGAGTGGCCGTGACATGGAGCAGCATCTTTTGCGGAGTGTGGGGGCGGGGAGAGACCCCTGCAGCCGCTCAGCACCAGTAGGAACGTGGAGTGCGAAGGGGCCTAGAAGGCCATGGGGGGGGGTCCAACCCCTGGCTGAGGTGGAGCCACAGCAGAGAAGGAAGGCAGGAGGGCCATCTGGACTGCTGCCTTTCTGGAGCCCCCCCCCCAGGTGAGGCGGGGGCTCCCTTGCACGCCTTAAGGCGTCCGTGGGAAGTGCTGTGCTGCTGACGTGCCATATTCGGACAGAGAGAGAGAGAGAGAGAGAGAGAGAGAGAGCGCTGCTGCTTTGGACAGGGAGGGGGTGCCTTCAGGAGGGCTCCCGGGAAGGCCCTCTTTGATTCAAGACAGTGCTGCTGCCTTCCCCCCCCCCTCCCCGGTCTGGATCTGGATTACTGGTTCTTGGTGTCCTCTCCACAGCCCCCCCCCCCATTGGAACCGCTGTACTGAGTGCAAATGACCCCTGGGAGAGTGGTGGGGGTGGTAAACAGAAAGACCTGTGAAGGGAGGCTCTCTTCCAGGAGGCAGCTGGCCAGGGGATGGAGTGGGGGGGCATCCTGTGAAGCCTCTCCCCTCTCCATCTTCACTGACAGCCTTGCAGCTCTCTTGCTAAATTCCTTTGGGGCCTGGAAGCCCCCCCCCCCCCACTTCTGGCCCGGTGTGTGCATGGGACCCCTGTCCATCCATGCCCAGGGTCCTCTGTCCATGGCATGGGGGGGGACCCTTGCAGCCCATTTGGCAGCTCCTGCAGGCCCCTGACCCGGAAAAACAGGGGCGATGCTAGACTGGGTAGGAAGGGCCCGGGGGAACCTGTGAGTGTGGGGGGGGGGCTAGAGGGCAACATGGGGGAGCTGAGCAGGCCACGGCCCTCTCTGGAGGCTGCCAGGGACTCCAGCAGGACGCTTCCGTCCAAGGAAGGTGCCTCTGAGAGCCACTCCGACCTGGGTTGGGCCAAGGGCCATCTTTGGCCTCTGGGCCACTTGGAGGCTCTTCTCTGCCCACGTGGGGGCTTCTCAGCTTGGCTGACCTTCCTGAAGCAGGGGATGTGGGGCACTTTGGATGACCCCCCACCACCAATGCCTGGGCCCACACAACCCACCACCAGGAGCTAGTCGCCCTTGCCTTGTGTGTGTGTGTGTGGGGGGGGAGCAGATGCCACATTGCGAACTGTGTGAATGGTGACTCAGCCCAGAGGTTGTAGCAGAGTAGACCCCCCCCCCCAACAAACACACACACAGAGGCAGCAGGTCCTTCATCTCCTGCAGGCTTGTGGGTATCATGGTGATGGCATGGGTCTTTGCAGAGGAGCAAAGAGGAGCCCACTCCTATGGTTATTGTCCCCCCCCCCCGAACATAATCCAGTGTTGTCAGTATATGCCCTGCAGCAGACCCAGGCACCACTCTTCTTTGTGGCCAGTCCCATTCCTATTTAGGAGGTCTCTGTCTCTCTCTCTCTCTCTCTCTCTCTCTCTCTCTCTCTCTCTCTCTCTCTCATACACACACCCACACCCACCCACCCACACACACACCTGCCCTTCCTTCTTGCTGCATCTTTGCCAGGGTTGGCTTCTGGGTTTCTGGATCCAGAGCAGAGAAGGGACCACAGTGGAGACGCGAGAAGCCATGTGACCTCCCACCTGGGTTCCTTCTTATGGAGAGCGGTGGTCCTCGATCACACACCCACATACACCATGTGAGGAAGGCACCTCTTCTTCTTTTTCTGCTGTTCTTCTTCTTCCTCCTCCTCCTCCTCCTCCTCCTCCTCTCAGTGCCAGCAGGCAGGCATTGGCGGGAGGAGGCTGGCCCTGGACCTCCACTGGCGGCTGCCCATGTGTGAAGAGTCAGGGTGGGGTTGGCAACAGTCCCAGCTGTGGCTGGGGCCGGGGGGGGGCATTACGTCCCCGTCCTCCATTGGGAGGGCCGGTCCCAGGCGTCGTCCAGAGTGGCCCAGAGACCCTCCCCATCAGCTGGCACAGACGCTGGCGACGGAGCTGCTCCCAGGGCCCGCCAGCCCCAGCTCCTCGAGTTCGTTGATGCAGAGCTGGTAGCCGCAGCCCTTTCGGCGGGGCAGAGGGCCGAACTCCAGGCCGCTGGCCACAGGGCCCGTCGCATCGGGCTTGGCCCTGGGGGGCAGCAGGAAGCCTACGCTGCCGGCGATGAGCATGTGCCAAAGGCTGTGGGTGTAGAAGTAGTTCTCCTCCGTCTCCACAAAAGCGTAGAGCAGGATGGCTGAGGCCGCAATCAGGGCGCCGGGGAGCAGGTAGAAGGTCCAGCGCTGCCACGTCGGGGGGTAGCAGTGCCGCCGCCGGACACTTCGGGCCGCCTGCAAGCAGAGGAGAAGGACGGGGTAGGCTGGAGAAGAGGGAGGGGGGCTGTGCCCCATGGAGCTGCCTCTCCCTGCCCTCCTGCACCCCAGCCCTGCAAGGGCTGCCCCTCGGAGCTGCCTGGGCAGGACCCACCTCATCCCAACCCAAACCTGCAGGGTGCTCGGCCCAGGGCCTCCCTGGCTGTGCCCTGGAAGGGCCAAGGTGGCCCCGCATGGAGGCCTCCCCCCCTCTCCCCCCCCCCAACTGCGGACTGCAGGCCCCTGGCGTAGCTTACTCTCCAGCAAGACAGCTCAGTAGCACAAGCCTCAAGCCCGGCTGAAGGTGGTGGTGTGGTGTGGGGGGGGGCTGTGGTCTTGCCTGAGGTAGCTCCTGGTTCTGGATTTGTGCCCCCCAAACAGGTGGTCACCCCAGTAACATGGACTGGGTTTGGGGAGCCCACAGCCTTCCTTCAGCCAGAAACAGGGCCCCCACCCCACCCCAAGAGCTGGACCAGGCCGCTTGGCTGAGGGCCAGAACCTGCCCAAGCGGAGGAAGGAGGACGGGCAGGGCCCCCCCTCCTCCTCCGGCCAGAAGGAGGGAGAGCAGGCAGGCGTGCTCCGTCCGTCCGGTCTTTACCCAAGCAGATGCCATGATGCCCAAGGCGAAGAGGCTGGGGCCCAGCAGGTTCCAGAGGCCGTGACGGTCCAGCTGCAGAGCCATCGAGAGGAGCATGGCACCCAACAGGTACAGCACCTGCCCAGAGAGGGAAGCGGAGGGGGGGAGGGGGGCGAGTGTCAGTCCCCAGCAGCCCTGGCGGTTGCCTCCACCCTCTGTGAGTCGACTGCCCCCCCCCCCCGCTTCAGCATTTGGGGCGAAACAACGAAGGAGTGCTCAGCAAAGTTCCACTTTGCCTTGGGTGTCTGGGTGGCAGCTCCACCAGGCACCCCGTTTTGCTCAGCTCCCAGAGAACCCCCTCCCCCGGAGGCCCGCAGTGGGCACCCCACTGCTCAGGGGAAACCCTTCCCCCCCCACACACACACACCCATGTCCGCCTTCCTGCCTGTGGCTACAGCAGTGGCCCTGGGGAGGCCAACACCTGGTGGAGGAGTCCTCTGCGCCCCCCCCCCCGGATCCTTCTTGCCAGGGCAGGGAAGGCAGGCGAGGGGGCACCTGTCTGCCACCCTCCCCTCACCTGCTTGATGACAGGCTGGAGGCGGGCCATGGCAATGATGGTGACCCAAACGGACATGAGGGAGCTCAAGAAGTCACAGAACTGGAGAACGTCGTAGTCCATGATGCAAAAGACCACGATCCCTGGCTGGTCGCAGGCGTGGTAGAACTGGAGGGAGCAAAGAGGGTGGGGTGGGGGGTCAGCCAGGCCATGACTCGGGTGGGGGAGGGGGAGGGAGGGGAGAAGACTCCCTTTCAGCTGTGGGCCAGATGGCTGTGTAAGAAGGAAGCCCAGAAGAAGGATGGGAAAGAGGCGGGGGGGGGGGGGTCAGCAGTGCTCAGAGGGAATTTTTCTGGCCCGGCCTTTGGTCCCCTGAGGGACACCAGCAGGCCCAGGACTGACAAAAGGGGATCCTTCTGCCCACAAGGATCACCCCCCGGGGGATGCACCATGCGCTGCCAATTGTAGCAGGTGGGCGCTGGGTTTGCTGCGATCACTTTATGCCAGAGGTGGGCCCTGATACACCCTTTTCAGAAAACGACCTCAGTCCCACCTCCTGTTATTAAGTTTGCCTATTAATTGTTAATGTTTAGCTGTTTGTGCATTGTTTGCATGTATTTATTTATTTAAAAAAAATTAGCCACCCCACTACCTAGTGGGCTCTTGAGTGTATTGTTGTTGTTCTTTGAGTTTTTCACTTGTACAAGATGTAAACTCTCCAGAGTGGCCCTGCTGCCAGATGGGAGGCATATAAATCCAATGAATCAAATAAATTTGCCCAGGGGTGGTGGCATTACACAGGGTTGCCAATAAACCTCTTTGCACAGAGGCAGGCTCCCTCTGAGAGACATCCTGCTTTGGGAAAAACTCTTCCACAGTGGAAGATGCGCCCCCCCCAAAACAGGATCAACGGCAGAGGCCTGCCACCCCCTCCCCTCCTTGCCCCACCCCTTCTCCCTGCTGAGACCTCCTTTTCCATGGATCCCCAAAGCCTATTGGAGGCAGGGGGAGGTGGGCAGAGGGTCCCTGATTGGTTTTGGGTGCACTGACCGTGGAGAAGAACATGGTGAAGATGTAGACGGCCGCCTCCAGGAGGTAGCGGCTCCGCACAGCGATGACCACCGGTGGGACGAACATGAGGTTGCTGAGGCACAGCAGCAGCGTGGAGAGCAGCTGGAAGCCGTAGGAGAAGGCCTCCGTGTTGTCTGTGCAGCCCCAGCCGCTCCAGCCTGCGTGGGTGAGCAGGGGTCGGGGTTCAAAAGGGGGCTCTCCCCAATGCCCACCTTGGAGCCCCAAAATAAGATAAACCCCCCTCAATCTAAAGCCAGGGATCCATGGGATGTGCCCTTGAGGGGGGACAGGAGCACAGTTTCCCTCTGTATGCACGCGTATGGGCCTGAGAAGGTGGAGCAGAGAAGGAGGGGCACCCTGCCTTGTCCCCTAAAAGCGTGCTGTTCACACAACTGACCTGTGGACACCTTCACATGTGGCCCTGGTGCTAGCTGCGCAGGGGGGGGGGAGGTGGCTGCCCAGGCAATAAATCCATATGCCTCTGACCAACCCTCCTCCTCCTCCACCACCATCCCAGCTCCCCCTGAGATGTGTCATGCTTAGAGAGCTGGAGAAGCTGACGTCCCGAAGGGAAACTTCAGCCATGTTCCCCCCCCCCCACACACACACACTGCTGCCTCTGAGGGCCTAGGAGTTCCAGGAGCCACCGAGGAGGCCTCAGGAGGCCAGAGGAGAGGCTGGCCAAATCTCAAGTGGGCAGGGATGATGATGTTAGGGTTCTCCTCCTCTTCCTCCTCCTGCTGGGAACTGCCCAGAGGTCGTGGCATGCCACTAGATGACATAGCAATTAAATACAGTACATAAATGCTCTAGAGCAGGGGTGTCCAAACTTTTTGCAAGTAGGGCCACATTTGGTGAAATGAAAATGTGTGGGTGGGGGGGGCGACCATTCAGCTGCATCCCCCCCCCCGCCAGACTTTGAACAGCCTCTAGGACATGCAAGGAGGCGGGGAGGATGCTGCAGTAACAGAACCGGGGGGGGGTAGGCTGGGCAGGTGGCTGGGGGTGGGGGTGGGGGTGGGGTTGGGGGGCGGATGGAGGCAAGGGAGGGCAGGCAAACTGTGAAACTGCAAGCTGACATCTCTATCCAGTATGGGGAGGGGCCAGGTAGCGGAGATGTGTGACAGGCTGAGCCGGCAGGGAGAAGAGGCTGCAGGCCACATGGAATTTGAAAACAGGCTGCATTTGGCCTCCGGGCCTGACTTTGGACATGCCTGCTCTAGAGAGTCATATAATGAAATGGAGCCTGTTTGGAATACATTGTTTGGGGATCTCCACAGATGTTTCCTGCCCCACCCTCACCCCCAGCCCAGGACAGGGTGCCTCATCAAATACTTTGGGGGGGGGGGGAGGGCATTTGGAGCTTTGGGCCTCTCGTGATTTCCTTCCTTTGGGGAATGCCAACAGGTGCTCTGTGGGTGAGGAACCCCTGCGGTCGTTTCCTGGAGGCTGGGGTTCCCTTTGCACCAGCGCTCCCAGCTGGGAACTTGCTTTCATGCTCAGAACCAGCCCCAGACCCTCCAAGGGAATATCCAGGCAGAGTCCTTAAGCATGGGCAGAAGGCTGTGCTCTCACCACGGAGGAAACCCAACCAACTCAGATGTGGGTGGTGGGGGGGAGGGGCGATGCATGCCACAACCTACCCATGTCTATTTGCATGAGGACCAGTTTATAGAGGGATTTATATTTCCCGGTGCTTGGAAAACACGCCCCTCGACTTCCTCCTCCTTCCCACATGGAAGCCTTGGCAAGAAGCCTTTATATGCTGCATTTTGAGAAGGTGTCGCTCTCTGATGCCTGTCCTTTTCTGCCTCAGAACATAGGCAAAAAGGACACAGACAAAACCGAATTTTTTTCTGGAGTATTATTTTCTTTACTTTGTTCTTTCAACCTGCAATTAACTTGAGCTGTATTAGTGCCTGCTAGATAAATACGTACGTAAACTCTCTTTTATACTCTTTTAACCCAAAGGAAGCTTCTTGTATGTTCATTGCCTTAAAGTGCTAGGATTTGCAGGAGGGGTGGAGACTGGGAACTTCTAAAGTTGATTACTTTTCTTGTAAGACAAGCCACACTTCTGTTGCAGATTAAAAGGAAATTCAAATGAATTTCTAAACTTTGACAATACTCCCATCATCTGGACCTAGAAGGTGAGGCTCAGCAGCACCTGCTAAGGACTCTCTCTCTCTCTCTCTCTCTCTCTCAGCACCACCAGTGGCATCCCTGGTGGCAAGAGAGCTAACCTGCCTGCCAGCCGTCTGGCCTGCCTCCCTCCCTCCCTCCCTGCCCGACTCACCAGCTTTGCACTCACAGGCAGCATACAGGTAGTTGTTGGTGCGCATCAGCTTGCACTGCCCATAGGGGCCGCAGTCATTGATGCAGGGCGAGAGGTAGGTCCGCAGGTACACCTCGGCCGTCACATTCCCACAGGGCCCCAGCCTGGCAGGGAAGAGAGGGTGGCGGCAGTCAGGCCATGCAAAGGACTCCTGGGTGTTGCAGTGCCTAGAGCGCGGGAGGGTCCAGAGGCAGCTGAAAATAAGGGCTGTGGAGGTGGCCCAGGGGTAGGCGGTGGGGGAGAAAGAGACCTGTCCCTCCTCCTTCCTTGAAGGGTGTGGGGGCAGGGGGTGGGCAGGCCACTGCCTGTACTGGGAGAGAGGCTTGGGGGGCAGAGCGCTGAGGGCTGCCTCTGCTTCCCCATCCCCAGCATTGTCCTTCTGCTTATTTCTTGCGAATCAAGGTCGCTTCTGCCTGGGGGGGGGGACCCGCCTCCCTCCTTCCCTTCCTCCCTCCTTACCCGCTGTCGGTGGCGCAGAGCGAGCGCAGGCTGAGGTACCAGCTCCCCGTCTGCGGGTAGGGGATTCGCAGGCGGGCCAGGGGGTCCTTGGCGCGGAGGGAGAGGAGGAACCCCGCCAGCAGCTCTGCCAAGGCAACGCCGGCCGGTTAGCCCGAGGGCTGCTCGTCTCCTTGCTCACCCCCCCCTCTCCCGCGCCCCCGCCGCCCCCAGGTTAGTCAAGGTGAGGCGGCTTCGCCCTGACCTGTCGCGCAGGTGGCGGTCGCATTCTCCCCCTCCTCCTCCTCAGAGACGGCGGCCAAGGGGACCTCGTGGTTCAGGCAGGCAAAGACCGTGGCGTTCTCCCCCTGCAGCGAGGACTGAGAGCACACGCACACACACACACACACACACACACACACCCACACACCACTCCCTCTGTTAGGCGCCGGTGTACCACGGCAACCCCCATTCCGGCGTAGGGTGAGTGCGGAGGGGGCATCTGAAACCAGGGGAAACTCGGCCTCGGGCCCCTCCCTTGCCCCCCCCCCGCCCCGCTCGCCCGGCCAGGCCCCTTTCCTGCCCCCCCCCCAGCCTGCCCCCTCCCACGGCCCTCCCACGCGCTCCCCGGGCCCTCCTCTGTCCCCCCCCCCCCCCCGCCGCCCCCAGGCCCGCCCGCCCCGTACTCGGGGAGGGCCGGAGGGGACGCACCACGTTCAGCCGGAGCTCCAGGTTGAGGGCGCCGCCGCTGTCCAGGACCGGCAGGAGGCGGATGGCGAAGATGGCCGGCCGGTCGGGAGGCACCGACACGTTGGGGCCGAAGAAGATGTAGAAGTGGGCCGAGAAGGTGTCCAGCTCGTTGCGCAGGGTGGGCCGGATGGGCCAGCAGTGGCCCCGGGCGGTGGGCAGCGGGCCGGGGGGCCGGGGGTGGGGCCGGTCCGCGGGGAAGGGGCCCGGGGCGTCGGCCAAGGCTGGCCCCCCCGGCGAGCCGAAGGAGTGGGGCAGGTTCAGGCTGGCGCTGGGCAAGGCGGGCAGGGCGCGGCTGAGGCCGCTCCGGGAGCAGTCTGCGGACAGACGAGGAGGTCGGGAGGGGAGCACGGAGGGGGGGGGGCGCGGCCAGCAGTCCTGCCTGCTCCCCGCTCGCCCTCCCGCCCGCCCCTAAACTGACCCTATGGGCCTCTCGCCCTTCCGCGGGGCCGCTCCCCCTCCTCCGCCGGGAGTCGGGCAGTGCCACCCCCCCCCCGGCGCGCCCTCCCACCACTCACCCTTGAGCAGCACCAGCAGCTGGAAGGCGAGGCTGCTGCCGGCGGCGGCGCGCGGGCCGGGCGGCTTCTCCACCAGCAGGTAGTACCACTGCTGCCAGAAGGGCCGCGGCAGGGCCAGGCGGCAGGGCCGGCGCTCCCGGCAGTCCACGGCGGTGGAGTTGTGCAGCGGGGGCGCCTTGCCGCGCGCCTTCAGCCACAGCGGGCAGCCCTCGCCGCTCTGGTTGGCCCCCGCGCGGCAGTGGCGCAGCTCCACCAGCACCTGCGAGGTGTAGCTCGGGACGAAGACCCTGCGGAGAGGAACCGGCTTGGATCCAGTCCTTCTGCTTGGAGGTCGAACGCGCCCAGTCCCCTCTTGCCAAGCGGGGAGGAAGCAGGGACTCGCCCCGACGCCCCCTCCCCTCCCCTAGCCCTCTGGGGCAACCCAAGTCAGGCCAGGGCCGGTAGCCCCCCCCCCCCCCCACAAGAAGGACTGACATCCTGGTGCGCCATGGGGAGTCAGCATTAACCCTCCAATGCCAGGAAACTGTGACCTGCCCAGTTTGGCAGCTAGCAGAGGAGGCCAAAGCAGCACTGGTCAGGCACCATCCTTCTGCTGCTCTCCAGGAGCCTACCGGTAAGCCGCCTGTGGGACATGCATGCTGGGAGAGAGGAGGGCTCTTGCCCTCTCCTCCCCCTCCCCAAAGGGCTTCAGATTGCCTCCCACCCCGCCCCGCCCTGCCCCACCCCACCCCCCATGGAGTTCTGGCATTCCTGGCACTCACTTGCACAGCAGGGAGCGGTTGTGGCCGGTGAGGACATGCTCCGTCAGGTAGCCGGGGTACAGCACGCTGATCCCCAGGAGCCGCTGGACGATGAGCTGAGGCTGGAAGAGGTACTGGCAGTCCTCGGCAAGTCCCTGCCAGGCAGGCAAGAAAGGGGAGGTGGGAGGGGGACCGGTCAGAAGCAGGTGGCTGCCCCAGGAGCAGCCCAGCCTCCCCCATCCCTTCAGAACACCCTCCCTTTATTGATGAGTGGGACTTGTCTCTCCCCCACCCCCACCAACAACAACTCCTGTTGGAAAAGCCCAATGGCAATCCACAAAATGAAAGAATAGCAGAGGCAAAAGATGAGGGTCTCTTTTAAATGAGTTCTTGAAAAAGTCCTAAAACCAACAGATTCGGGATTAAATGCATGCCAGGAGCTGCTCCTGGGAAACCCTTCAGCAGGTGACCACCAACCAGCTGAGTGACAGTGGATGCCCCCTGGGTCTCCCTGGGAGTGCATGTCCCACAGGAGGGGGCCGTTAGGGGGAGACAGCCAGCAGGCCAGGGGGAGTCCCACTGGCAAGGCTGTTTGTCACTCACAGGTGGGTGAGATCCTGCCAGGATTTAGGGGTGAACCCAAAGACTCTGAACTGGGGTCCCACCAACACCACCAGCAGCAGCATTGGCCACCCACCACTCAGGCAGCCTCTTCGAAGGACTGCAAAGCTCATGGGGTCCAAGGCCACCAGGGACCATGGGCCACTGAGGACGGGTGGGAACACTGGGCTCCCTGTCTTTATCCGGGCAACCAAGGCCATCTCCGCTAAAGCCCATTCAACCCAGGTCCATCTTCTCGGTGTCATCAAGGCCAAAAAGAATCTGATTGAAACCTGCAGTTGACCAGCGACCTTCTCCCTCCGCCCCACTGCCCTGCACTGGGGTGGCTCAGGAAGGACCCCAGCCCTCCGGCCGCAGACTCACCATCTTCAGGAGAGCACAGAACGCTGCCTCCATGAAAGAGAAGGGCAACTATTCTCCCTGTCTCTGCCCCCTCCCCCAGGAAGCATTTGCTCACCTGCCAGATCAGTGTTTTTGGACCAGATCTATGAACTGCAAGGAGCAAAGATCGGGCAAGGGCCAAGAGCATGGCGGGTTGAGTTGGAGGGGCAAATCCAGCTTCCCCCTGCCCAGTCCATATCAGATGGTCTCAACCACTGGAAGTCATCTAGCAGAGCTTGCACTGTTTGGGCGCATCAGGCCTCAGTGGCTTGCGCAAAGGAGGGGCCCACACCATCTCCCTTCTGACCAGCCTCTAAAATGACCTCTCTCTAGGGAAAAGGGTGCTTGGACCAGGGTATGTTCAGAGCTTCCTCCTCCCAGCCTCCAGTGGGGGTGGGGGGTGGGGGGATCAGCAGGGCCCTCCCCCAGTAGGGCTGGCTAAGGCCGTGGCTTCTCCCAGGGTCCCACCTTGACGGAGATCCTGCCTTGTTCCTTGGGCAAGTGAGCAGCTAGGAACCAGTCCCCAGGCAAAGGGCTGGTGATGTTGAAGACGCCGGTGGTCCGGTTGGGCAGCGTCCAGGTGAGCGTGAGGGCGAAGGAGCCTGGCACGGCTGTGTCTTTAGGAAAGTGGGTGTGCAGGGGATTAATCACGGGTGGCGCCCCTGAGCGGAAGTACCTGCCAAAGAGAGAGAGAGAGAGAGGAGAAAGGGAGAGAGACAAAAGAGAATAATGTGATGGGTGGTGGGGAGGCAGGGGCACAGGCTGCCCTCTGTTGCTGAAGGGGAGGGAGAAACTGTGGCCGGTCTGGAAGGGGTCTGGTTGGGGGCTGGAGAGACCCTGCTGGGAGGGACACACCCCCCCACTGTGGCAGAGGAGGCCCTTCTGCCCCCACTTCTGCGGTGCCGGCAGGGAAGGTGCTGAGGACCAGGAATCAACCTCAGCACCGTCCTGGTGACCCTGATGGCTGGCGGGCCCCTCCATGATGTCTTTAGAACAGGCATGACAAACATGCAGGACTCAGTCCCTTGGTTTGTCTCTCTCTCTCTCCCCCCACCCCTCCCTCTCTGCGAGGAGCTCTGTGGCAAGGCTCTTTTGGCCTGAGGACACCTCCACCCCCACCCACCCCCTGCCATCCCTGGCCCCTCCAAACCTCTCCCACCCACACCCACCTAGGACGCCTGCGGGAACAGGAGGGGCAGCAGGCCAGACTGGCTCTGGACTTGGCAGGAGGTGATTCTCCTCCCTGCTGCCCCTTTTCTCCAGAGGAGGGAGGGAGGGAGGGGCACAGCTGGCTCTTTCCATCTTCCCACTCACTCTCACAAAATTTCATTTCAGTGCTGCGTTATTAATATTGATTTCCAGTCCTGTGGTGCGTGCCTCCATTCAAGGGTGGCCAGGAATTGAAGGAGCCAAAGAATGGCGATGACGAATGTGGGGGACAGTTTATTCGTGGAAATCTCCACCAACGGTCCAGACAACAGATGGCCCTCTTGCCTCTAATGCTTCTAAAAGGGGCACAAACCCCACAGGGACAGACTGTGCAAGGCAGAAGGAAACCAGTTTCCAGCCAAACAGCTTCAGAAGCATGTGGTGCGCACACACACAGAGCAAAAGCCAAAGGCCCACTGGGAGCCCCCCGCTGAGGGTGTCCATTTAGCGAGGAACAAAGGGGGGGGGGGGTGGCCAGATGGTTAGAGATGGCAGTGCATGCCTGATGAAGTCTGGCTTCTGGAGAGGGCTGATAGGAAGGGGCCTCAGTAAGGGCCCCTAAGGCTGGACCGTCTCCATCTTAAATATGGTAATAAAATATGTTTGCCCTGCCATGCTCCTTAAAAAGGAACCAAGGTGACTTACATCAGTAGATGTCAATGTTAAAAAAACTGAAAACAGTAGGTATAGAAATATTAAATAGTAAACATATACAACCACTTCACTTGTGGCAAACATAATCCGCATCAAAAATGTTTAAAAACAAGATACAACTATCCATTTTAAAACCCCACTCATACAGCTAGTCATTAAGGAAAAACCTGCCTGGAGATAAATGTCTCGGCCTGCTTACAGAAAGAGAGCCGAGATGGGGCCCGGCTGGCCTCCAGGGGGAGGGAGTTCTAGAGTCTGGAGACAGCAGCCACAGAGGAGGCCCTCTCCTGTGTCCCCACCAGAGAGAGGCCCCTGTGAAGGTGGTGGGGCCGAGAGAAAGGCCTCTCTGATCATCATAAAGGGAGGTGTGGTCTTTGAGATACCTTGAGCCTGAACTGTTTAGGCACTTACAGATTAGAACCCACCCTCTGAATTCTGTCTGGAAACAGCCTGGAAACCAGTGGAGCTGTTGCAGCTGGGAGGTTACGTGTTCCTTGTGACCAGCCCTAGTTAACAGTCTGGCTGCTGCACTTTGGACTTGCTGAAGTTTCCCAACACTTTCCAAAGGCAGCCCCTTGTCAAGGCCTGTGTCGCCCTGGCCAGATCAGACCTCTGCCCATGCAATGGATGCAGCTGATGCCCCAGTTTTAGGTCTTCAAAGGCACTCCTGGCCACTGCTGAGACCTGGGCATCCAGGCTTAGGGGTGCATCCAGGAGCAACTCCCCCCATCCCAAGCGGTGCACCTGGGTTTTCAACATGGACAAGGAGCCCTTGGCTACCAGCTGAGCCCACCCTCATTCCTCCATGCCAGAGTCCTCCAGAAGTCAGGGCCTCCAGGCTCCTCAATCCCTGAGGTCTCTGGGCCAAATCCCTGGCACCTGGTGGCCATTCTAAGGGAGGCCAGGCAGGCCAGGGACTGCAGCTCCGCTCCCAGACTCACACAGTGATGCTTCGGTCTGGGCATTGGTCCCCAAAGGTGCCTCCCTGCTCTTTGAAGGTGATGAGGTTCCAGACTGCCACCACCGTGTCCTCTGGGATGCGGAAATGGAAGAGTTCGATGCTGGTGAAGGAGCGGAAGGCGTTCAGCTTACGGGGTGTCCGGGTGAAATAGTCGGTGACAAAGAGCCCACCTAAGAGAGAGAGAAAAGTGTGTGTGCTCGTGCAGCGCGGTGGGTGGAGGGGGCAGAGAGCCCTTCTGGGTGCTGGCCACTGTCCCCCACTGAGCACCTTTCTTATCCATGGCCCCTGGACTCCCTGTGACCTGCCATCCTATAATATCCCCTGCCTAGAATGGAGCTTGCCATCAAGGAGAGCAGTTTCCCCAACCGAGGCAGCATCTGCTCAGGGATCAAAGCTCATGGGGACGGGGTGTGTGTGTGTCTGGAGCAAAAGCAAAGATAGAAGGCAAGAGGCGGCAAGAAGCCGGGGGAGATTTCAGGTGGGGGGGGAGGGCAGAGGACAAGGGTCTCTGGGGTTGAGGTCTTCAAGTAGCCCCCTCTTCTACCCACTGTCTCAGGCCTTAGAGTGCTGGCCAAAAGGAAGTGGAATTCAATTCCACTTAAGATACAGCAGCTAGTCTCTCAGGTGCTAGCTACCATGTGTTTTAAGAACATAAGTACAGCCTTGCTGGAACAGGCCACAGCCCATCCAGTCCAGCATTCTGCCTCACACAGTGGCTCACCACTTGCTTCAGGGTATTCCCCAGCAGATGTCTTCACCTGCTTATGACTCCACACAAATGGCATTGAGAGATATCCTGCCTATCTCTCCAACCCAGAGGTTGCCCTTAGGCATCCATAACGATAGCCATTCATACCCTTGTTCTCCATGAACTTGTCCAATCCTTTCTTAAAGCGGTCAAGGCTGACAGCAGTCACCACTTCTTCTAGCAGGGAGTTCCACAGAACAGTGATGCTCTGGGTGAAAAAGTACTTTCTCTTATTTGTTTGTGATCTAGCACCCAAAAGTTTCATGGAGTACCCCCTAATTCTAGTGTTGTGTGATAAGGATAACAGCTTTCCTTTATCTACTTTGTCCACACTGTCTATGATTTTGTAAACTTCAATCAGGTCACCTCTTAGATGCCATTGTTCAAGAGTGAAGAGCCCCAGCTGTTGAGCCTCAGATGGTAAGGAAGGTGCCCCAGTCCCTGAATCATTCTGGTTGCCTTCCTCTGCACTTTCTCCATTTCCAGAATATCCTTCTGGAGGTAGGGTGACCAGAATTGTACACAGTACTCCAGATGGGGCCTCACCATAGATTTATAAAGAGGCAAAATGACACTGGCTGACTTATTTTCTATACCCTTCCTAATGATCCCTAGCACTGAGTTTGCTTTTTTCACTGCTGCAGCACACTGGCTTGACACCTTCATTGAGCTGTCCACCAGGACACCAAGGTCCCTTTCCTGGTTTGTTGTCTATAAACGTAATTGGGGTTTTTTGCCCCAACGTGCATCACCCTGCATTTACTAATGTAGAAGCTCATTTGCCACTGGTTTGCCCACTCCACCAGTGTCAAGAGATCCCTCTGGAGCTCCTCACAATCTCTCTCAGTTTTTACTAACCTGTATAATTTAGTGTCATTGGCAAATTTCTCTATCTTGCTGTTTACTCCTACTTCTAGATCATTTATGTAAAGGTTGAAAAGCAGGGGTCCCAGTACTGAACCTTGGGGGGGGGACTCTTTACCTCCCTTCACTTAGAGAGATGTCCATTTAGTGCTGCCCCCTGTTTCCTGTCCCTTAGCCAGTGGCTGATCTAGGACAAGACTTGTCCCTTTTTTCCATGACTGGCAAGTTTATTCAAGAGCCTTGGGTGTGTGACCTTGTCAAAAGCCTTCTGAAAGTCCAGATAAACAATGTCAACTGGATCTCCCTTATCCACATGCTTGTCGACACTCTCAAAAAATTCCAACAGAAATGTTTTGTTTCATTTCATTCATTTATTTTGTCTGATATTCCTGGGCAAAGGTAGGGCTTCCTGTGTTTCCCCCCTGTAAATCTGTAAAGCCTTTATTCCAAGTCTCCTGAGAGGACAAAGTGGGAGGGGAGGGGTTTCCCTGCACTCTCTCTGGGTGCTCTAATTGGAAATGAAGTCAGGAGCGCTTGCAAGTCTCTCTAGATGAGGAGGAGGAGGAGGAGGAGGGTGGCCCGGGAGGTGGGGGCTTCTCTGGTAGAGAGCCTGCCTCCTTCCTTCCCTCCATCACGAAGGCCTGCATGTAAACAGAGGGTGCCATTGCACAGGCATTGCCAGGGGGAAGGAGCCAAGACGGAGCTGTGCCGACCTGCTGTCAATCCCGGTAAGTGCTGGCAGCCTTCGCCATAAAACATTTATTTATTTATTTAGGTTCAGGGGAGCACATATAATACAGTATTTGGCCAGCCATTTCCCTCCTCATGAAAATGATCTTGCTGAAAGCCATCAATTACCAGGTAATTAAATGTCTTGGGCTGCTGGTGACAGGATCAGTAAATCTACCCGCTGCCCCCCTCCCTGAGGTAGGAGGCGGCCAAGCGCTCCTTCCGAGGCCAGGCGGGGGAAGGCCATCCAAGCGACCCTCCAGAGAAAGGCAAGGAGGGGCGCAGATCTCAAGGGGTGGGGGGTATGGGGGCTGGCCAGGAAAGACTTTGATCATGAGATCTCTGAGGAGGGCCCCCCCCCCACTGCCGATAATGGGATGGCCAAGAACTCTAGACCAGGCAGTGACTGAATGTTAGCAGAGAGAACAAGGAAGCACGAGGGGAGGGGGAGGGGGGAGGAGAAACAAAGCTCACGGCTCCAGGTGCGCTCCTCCTCCCCCACCCCCACCCCCACCCCCACCCCCAGCACAAACGTTGATTCCCTCCAGACAAAAGACGTACTGCCCCCCCTCTTCTACCCCCCCTCTTTCCTGGTATTTCGCCCACAGGATCTTCCCCATTAACTCCCCACCTCGCAGTCCAGAGGTCGATTGTGTTCTCCCGGGACAGAGACCGGTCTCCAGGTCTCTCTCTCTCTCTCTCTCTCTCTCTCTCACACACACACACACACACACACACACACACGTACGTACGTCTCCCTGGAAAGTTCCGGGGTGAGGCAGGCACTTCCAAGAGTTCCCTGGAAGGACGGGGCCCTCCTGCCTTCTCCACGGCGGAGAGAGAGAGGCCGAGGGGCTGTGAGTAGCCACGGCCCCCCTCGCCTCTCCCCTGCCCGGAAGCTCCATCGCCCGCCCGCCCCCGCCCCCCACTAGCCAAGCGGCGGTTCAGTACCCGGGAGGCGGACAGCTCCCACGGACCGGCCTGCAGGTCAGGGAGGTACCCCCAGAAAACCTCCGGAGCAGCGCCGAGCCTCCCCCACCGCTCGTGCGCCTGCTCCCAGGACATCTTGGCAGGCCGACCGGGCGCCGGGGAGGCTCTCGGGCCCCTTCCGCGTCGGGACCGCCTGGCGGGCAGGGGCGCCTTCAGCACCGCGGCCGCCTGGACAGCTCCGGCGCTCCCAGCCTCGACGGGCCTGGGCGAGCGGCGAGCGGGCAGGGGTGGGGGTGTGGGGGGGGGTCGACCTCGGTCTCCTGGCCTCGCTTTCCCCGCTTTGCCCCCCGCCGCTGTGTGTCCCCCCCCCCCCCCGCCGCCGCCTCCCCCCCTGCTCGCCGCCTCCCTCCCTCGGCACTCACCGGCCGGGCGCCCCAGGCTGAGCCAGGCGAGCAGCTGGAGAAGCAGCTGGAGGCGCCCCAGCCCCGCCCGGCCCATGCTGCCCCCGGAGCCCACCGTCCGCCGCCCGACGCCGCACCCGCGCTCCGTCTCGGGCTCCAGCCACGGCGGCGGCGGCGGCGGCAGCGGCGGAGCAGCAGCGGCAGCGGCAGCAGCAGCAGCGGCAGCAACAGTGACGTCAGGGCCCGCGGCTCCCGGAGCCCCCGCGCCTTCTCCATTGGCCAAGCGCGGGGGGCTGCCGGGGACGACGACGCCCATTGGCTGCCCGAGGTGCCACTCACGCGCCGCTGCTCTGCAGCTGCTGCTGCCGCCGCTGCCGCCACCGAAGGAGCCGCCGGGCCCCTGGAGGAAGTCTTTTGGGCGGCCGCCGCTGGGCCGGGCGGGAAGGGCCGAGGGGGCGGCAGCGGCGGCGGCGGCGGGGGGGGGGGCTCGAAGGAGGGAAGGATTTTTTTTGGGGGGGGAGGGGACTCTGGGAACAGGCCGTCCTCCCCCCTCCCCCACTCGCGCCTGCCTTCCTTCCTTCCTTCCTCCCCCCCTCCGTCCATTTATTCTGCTCCTGCTAGAAAGGCGCCCGTTGTCCCTCGAGTGATGGGCCGGGAGTTGGGGGAAAGAAGGTAGAGAGCCGGCGTATGGCCCTCCTCCCTTCCGGCCTGGTTCGATCCTGCCCGCGGGTCCAGAGCTGGGTGGAAATGGGCCATGGAGAGGAAGGCCTCCGGGGAGGGTCCTCTGTGTTAGGAAAGCCATTCCACCTTAAAGGTAACTTTCTCAATCCAGGTTGAGTTGCTTAATCTGTCACTTCTTCTTCTGCCTTTAAGATGGGTCTGGGGTGGGTCTGACACCCACCCCCCCCCACACACACACACACTCATTTATGCTGAAGTGACCCTGCTACAGAGTGGGAGACTTGAATGTCTTTATTCCTTCACACAGGTTGCATACATTCACATCAACCACCACAGTCACACTCAAACACATATGACAACATGGTTTTGAGTTGTGGGGTGGGGTCGAGACAG
>CM074738.1:124961570-124980939 GCA_037367245.1 Phrynocephalus guinanensis
GGAGGCAGCTTTGGCCCACTGGTGGATGTCCTTAGCAAAGGCTGGCCACCGGACCAGTGAGCCCTTGAGGCCTGGGAAGGTGAGGGCCAGCAAGCCACTGAACATGGACTGTTATTGCAAAGGAGGCGTCCAACAAGGGCAGCAGTGAAGGGATGAGAAAAAATATCATCTAAAAAGGTCATTGAGGGTACATCCTGAGATGTAATCTGAGTTACTTTCTAAAACAACATAAGTGGATAATAAATGTTGCCATAAAAATTGCTTTTAAGCTAGCACACACAAGACTTAGAGGCCCTGACACCTTAAGTCAGGCATGTCCAAACTTCGGCCCTCCTGAGGTTTGGACCACAACTCCCAGAATTCCAAGCCTGTATTTCCAATGGCAAAGGACTGTGGGAGTTGTGGTCCAAAAACATCTGGAGGGCCAAAGTTTGGACATGCTTGCCTTAATTCAAATGCAAAGTGGGGGAGGAGGTAGACTTAATTAAAGAAATTAACTTCAATTCAGCAAATGCACCAACAAGGGTGGAATCTACATCCAGGGCAAAAGGTGCCCCAAGCCATTTCCAAAGGGGGGGGGATTTTACTTCCCCTCTCACTTTCACTGGCAGTGAGGCAGGTGGGCCTTCAGTTTCTACTAAGATGACTTCTCCTGCTCACCAGGGACAAAAATGACATAACAGATAAATATAATTGGTATCTTGCCAAGGGGAATGATAAGGGGGAGTACAAGCTGGAAGTGCTTTGTACTGACAATGGTGGAGAATTCTTGAACAAAGAATTGGAAAAGATTTTCAGAGAGAAAGGAAATTGCACATCAAAAGGCCATACTTTGTATATCTGAAGAAAGGAAATTGGTTAGTAGAACAAAAAAGGGGAGTCCTGCCGTCAATTGAGTCCACTCTCAATGTTGGATGGAAGGTGCAGCTCTGCCCAAATAAATAACGGGAGAAGCCCTCAGAATGGCTGCATCCTTTCCAAAGAGATGCTACACAAACGCCACAGAGGAAACCCCTCGCAAGGCCTGGGGCAGCTAAAAGCCCCCTCTGCTTCAGAGGTTAGGGTGCCAAGGGGCCAGCAGGACAGTGGAAGTGAACTGGAGATGTCCCTCTGGAGCCCCTTGGTGGGAAAGGAGACCGAATTCCATATCTGAAACAGGTTGTACGGCTGTGCATCACGGGGCATATTTGGCTGAAAGAACAAGAAAGCAATCGTGCAAAGGGGGCGCTAGACAGGAAAGGAGGTGTCCAGAGAGTAGCTCCTTGCCACTGCAGCCACAAGGGTGGAACTGCTTGTTGCTCCTCAAACCCTTCTAGAGCCTAGTGCAAGAGGAGGGGCATTTAGAAAAGGGAATTAGGAAAGACCCTCAAGGGCACGGATGCATCACGGGAGACCAAGGTCACTCACAACCTTGTACTTCCAGATTTTTTTGGGGGGGGGGGTGATCCCTGTGAAAGGTTGTGTTGGAGGAGAGCTTGGCAGATGGGAAATTGAGGCTGAGGGACATCGGTTCGTGGTGTAATCCCCCAGGGAGGGGAGGAAGACCTTGGAGTGCTGAAGGGAAAGGGCCCCATCATTGCCACCAACAGACGCTTAGAAAAGATAAACAAACAGGCCCTTCACACGCACGCAGGCACAACGCAGCTACGATTTAAGCGGTGATGGAGGGGCTGGGGCTGCGGTAGGGGGTGCCCTCTCCGCTTGCTCAGTCTGAGCCCCACTGGGAGATCCGCACTCGGGACTCCCCGATCATCTCCTCTCCGGGCGTGGAGTTGGGGTGGTCTGGTGGAAGCGTCGGGAAGAGATGGGGAGGGAGCCCTGTTCCTTTGTGCCCACAAGAAAGGGAGGTTGCCCGCCGCCGCCCCCCTCCAGCACCCGGGGCTGCGGGGGCCCAGAGAGCCCTGGAACGCGCCTGGCTGTCGGGGCGAGAGCGAGGCTTCCGCCGTTGCCAGGGCGATGCAAGCTGCCCGGAGGGCTTCCTCGCCGTGTCCATGGCACCGGGGCTTCCTCCTGCCGCGGCTTCCTTCTGCACGTGAGGAGCCCAGCGAAGGTAGGCGAGCCGTCGAGAGGGGCCCGGGAGAGTCGGGAAACCCCCCCCCCCCGCCACCCCGCGTCCCCCTTATCCCCTCACTAGCCCTCCCCCTTCCCGCGGGCCCTCTGCCCACCCCCCGCCCGGCCCGGCTGCTGCCCTGCGGCGCTGCCTTCTCAGTTCCCTCGGGGAAGAGGGCTTGGGTGGTGCGGCCCGCGCCGGGGACACAAAGGAGCCCCGCACCTTCAGGGACCAGGCCTGGAAAGGCCCGAGACGCCGCTCAGGCCGGCCCGGGCCCTGGTAGCGGGGCCGCCCGGTTCCGGAGGAAGAGGAGGCGGAGGCGGCCTTGGCCCCGTGGGGGAGGGGCTCTGGGGCTTTGACCCCTTCACTCGGGCCTGGAGCTCCGGCGGCGCCCCCCCCCCCCGCGGCCCCCACTCGCGCGCGCTGTTCCTGGCGCTGAGCGTCGGCTTCAACCCGGGCCCCCTTTGTTCCGCGGCAGCCAGCGCAGCATGGAAGAGGCAGAGACGGAAGAGGGGCCGGCGGAGACTCCGGAGACGGAGGAGCCGGGCCAGGAGGCCTCCCCCTCCTCTTCCTCCGCAGCGCCAGAGGTGGAAGAGGACCTCGGACTGCCCGCGTCCATGTCCATCGAGGGCGACGAGGAGGAGACCGTCCTGCCGCGGTCCAGCACCCTGGACGGGGCGGGGGGCCAGTCCGGCTCCAGCTGGCTCCCCAGCTCAGAGGGGGAGGCTTCCGGGTCGGCCCCCCCGCGGGAGAGCAGCTGGAGCGAGCGCTCCTCGAGCGACCCCTCCTCCTCCGCCGCCGCCGCCGCCGCCGCCGCCGACCCCTCCTCCCCCTCCCCCCCCGAGCCCCCGACCTCCCCGCTCTCCTGGAAGCGGCGCCAGGCGGAGTTGCAGGCGCTGGAGGAGGAGGACGACCGGGAGGAAAGCCAAGAGCCGGCCACCGAGACCGAGTCCAGCGCCTCCGCTCCCCAGACGAGCCCGGGGGCGACCGGGAAGGCCAAGGTGGCTCCTGCCAAGAGGGCACCCCCGAGTGAGTGGCGCGCTCGGCCCATGGCCCGAGGGGGGGGGGAAAGCGGCCCCCGGAGAGCCTTCCGGGGTGCCTGCAAGAGGGGCGCGCAGGAGGGCGTGGAGGTGAGCCCGGGAGAGCCCCCTGCCTGCCTGCTCCGCCATGGCCAATTTCGGAGGGTCCTCCTAGCCCCGGAGGGCCCGGGCTGGCGCAGGAGGAGGGGGAGAAGGAGAGCTCGCGAGTGCCCGGGGGAATCTCCTTTCGGTTTTGTTTGCGGTCAAGGCGGAGCGTGGAGGGTCTTCGCCTGGGTGGAACCTTGGAAAGCGGCCGCCGGTGAACCTGGAAGAAACCGCTGCAGACCCGCCGGCGGGCCCCCAAAGACCGCGCCAGGGCCCCAGAGCGCTGCCCTGGCTGGGGGGCCCCCTGAGCCGGGCCCTTTCTCTCCGCAGGCTACACGGTGCGGCCGGTGGTGCCCGCGGAGAAGGCCGAGCTGGTCTCTGTGGCCAAAGCGATGCACCGGGAGGACTTTGGCAAGCGCGCCAAGGCGCTCTTCCACCTGGAGAAGGAGGCGGCCTTGAAGTCCCTGCAGACAGGTGGGCCGGCGGCCCGAGCCCTGTGGCGGCCCCGAGGGAGGCGGAGGAGGGATGGGCTCCTTGCCGCCGCCAGACCTTCCGACGAGGCCCTTTTGCGTCCCCAGGGCCTTCTGGGAGACTCTCTGACTCTCTTCTCTGTTGGGGGGATCCATCCACCCCAACTGGGACCTGTTTCCTCTCTTCCCAAGCAAGGCATGAGGCTCTCTGCCTTGTGATACCGCTGCCCTCTCACCAGGTTCCCTGCCCTTAAGGGAGACATGCCCAAGACTGGATCAAGGACCTGAGAAGCAGCCTGGTGCTGAGGGGGGGGGGGGGCTGCAGCACTGGGACAAGAAGGAGGCTTTCCCTGCTTGGAGACCCCAGACCTGAGCAACCAGATCCCCAAAGTCTCCCTTGGCTGAGGAGAGGAGGTGCCCTCCTGCCACAGCCCCTGCCCCAACCAGCACCAATTGGGGGGAAGGAGGGGGAGGAGGAGGAAGCACATGGGAGGGGGTGGGGGTGTGAAGACCCAGGGCAGGCAAGCAGGGGGTCACACCCAAGTCAACACCAAAAGGAAGAGGGCTGCAGTGGAGCCCTCTTGTCTGTTGCCGTGGAGGAGAAAGCTGTGTGGAAAGAGGCAGAGAGTGAGGACGGCCCGTGGTGACCCAGGGAGGGAGTGCCCATGATTTGGGGCCCAGCGCCCAATGCCTGCGGGACTGGCTTTCGGCTGTGCTGCATTTCCCACAGGCCTCTACATTGGCTGGCGCTGCCCCGAATACCTTTGGGACTGTTTCCGAGTGGGTGACGAGTCCAAGTGTTTCTGTGGGCATCGGCTGAAGTTGCATCAGGTCTATGTCGGTAAGAGACGGTGGGGCTGCAGAAGAGTTGGTGCCTGCAAAGCAGACAGCCCGAGGGTGCTCAGGACGGGGGAAGCGCCTTGTTAAAGGAGGCCAAAAAGCCAGAGACCCCCCCCCCCCGAGCTCTGCTTGTAGCATCTAGGATCTGGAAGCAGGCAGTGCCTTGATTGTCACAGGTAGGCTGCCTCTGGGTGTGGCAGTTCCATTGATCCATCCTCACCAAGAGGCCCCAACAGGTGTGCCGAATGCTCCTCCTCTGCCCTTTTAGCACACTCAACTATCTGCCAGCCCACCAGGTCTGCATATTTCCTTTCACCTTCCCCCACATGCCCTTCTTCACTGTCACGATTCTGGTGGCCAGTCACGACTGTGGCTGAACACCTGGCAGCCACCTCTGCCCCCAGGGGTCCCCTGGGATGGAGCTGGGAGCAGAACAATCCCAGAAATTGACCCCTGGCCCAACAGCCTTGGCCCTTTCGAGTCAAAGGCACAGCGCCTCTCTTCGCACAAAGACCCTTCTTTCTTACCAATGAGGTGCCCGATCCAGATGTTTCTCGAGCCCTCCAAGGTGCTGCTGGTCATTGTGCCAACTCCCAAACAGGGCTAGTCCCAACACAACAAGGCAGGCACAGCAAAGGGCTACTCATGGGCAGGAGCCAGTCAGACTCAATGATGCCACCGGGTCACCATCTGGTTTCTGCAGCCGTTGGCCCATCCTGTGGGTTCAGCCTGCCCCATGTGTGCTAAGGGAGCAGACCATCCCAAAGGCCTTTATTCAGCTACCCTGAAGGTCAAGCCAACACCTTCCACCCTTCTTTTCCCCTGGCCAATGATGCTCCCAGCCTCCTGGGATGGGAGTTAGGCGCGCACCTCTCTCCCCCTCTCCATCCCTCCCTCTCTCTTTTTCTTTTCAGAAATTTTTCTGCAGGGAGTCAAAGTAGCCCAGTGCAATGATAGCATCATGTATGCAAATAGAGCGCACAGCCAGCAGTGCTCTTTAAACAGTAACAAAATTCAGGACCCTGGGGGCAAGCGTGCCCTCCCCAGACACCTCTGCCAGATGCCAGATGCACATATGCATGCACAGGAATAATTGTCATGGCAAGTGTGACAGTGACACCAGAGCAGATGGAAGCATTGGGCAAAGGTGCTCCTCCACCACATGGCCCCTCTTTACACAGGGTTCCCATCCTGCACTTCCACCTCTGCTGCTTCCCCCCTCCCCCCCCCACAATGCCCTCCGTGGCTGCAGGAAGGCTCAGCATGTAAAACCACCCTTCCCTGACCCACCTGCTGTGTGTTTCAGAGAGGCGGGCAACTGTGCCCTGCACCCATCCAGAGTGCAAATGCCAGGGCTTCATGTTTGTCCCATCGCGCCCAGAGGAAGTGGGTGAATCCTGGCTGCGGAGAAGGACGGGCTTTGATGCAGCGGCCTGGCGAGCCAAATGCCGGTGCAAGCACACCCATGAGGAGCACACGCCAACCGGAGCGCGTGCCTGCTGTGCCCAAGGTGGGTGTGTCGGTGGCTTTTTGCCCCTCATGCCCCCCGGGGTCCACCTGAGCCTCAGCTGCAATGTTATTGGCAGATGGAATGACTGGCATGCAGGGGCCCGCAGGAGGGTGGGGGTGGGAGGTGGGGGTGGGAAGCTAGAAGACAGTGGGTGGCTGGACTGTGGCCATGGGAAATTCAGAAACCTGCCCTTCGATCCTCGCTTTCCTGGGGGGTAGCACCCAAAGCATTTGGAACCCGGGGTACCACTGTACTTGGTGAAAAATAAGTGGGTCTTGAATAGCAGTTTGGGCACTCGGTCTCTAAAAGGTTTGCCATCAGTGGCCTAGAGCAAGAGGGGAGACAGGACAGCACTCTTCAAAGGCTTGAAAGAAGGTAATACAGAGAAGGGGCAGGATCTGTTCTGGATCCTCTCAGAGTGCAGGAGATGCAACAAAAGACTTAAGTAATAGGGCCGGAGTCAAGCGGATAGAGGGACGCTCTTCTCCCTCTCACCAAATACCAGAAGTAGGGCAGATCCACTCCAATGGAGAGTTCAGAGAGTGAGAACAGACAAAAGAAAATACTTCTTTACCCAGTGTGTTGTTAGCCTGTGAAACTCCCTGCCACAGGATGCGGTGATTGCATCTGGCCTAGATGCCTTCAAAAGGGGGTTGGACAGATTCCTAGATAAGTTTCAATAAAGCATGAAAGGCGCTCAGAGGTGGTTAGATGGTTAAAACAGTAAAACAGGCTGGGTGGCTGAGGGAACATGGCGGACTTAAAGGGACACTCAGCAGTGTGGCCATGGACTTGCACAACACTGGCTCTTTGGCTTGAATAGGGAGATGAGCACTGCCCCTAGAGTCAGACACGACTAGCACACATGTGCAGGGGGAATCTTTTTACAGCAGATCATTCTTCTTCTTACATGTCCCAGAAACTTCTAGGAACACCCAAGAAGAAAGTTGGGGTAAACATATTTTAAATACATAAATAGTTAAATTTAGAATGTGATGGGCATATCCTGCATTTCTGAAGACAGAAGGTTGCTAATCGGCTGGATCCTCTTCCACAACAACCCTACATGGACCTCTCAAAAGAGCCGGCTGGTGTGAACCACTTTCAGAGGCAAAAAAGGACGTGGGCCACCCATTCCGGCTTTCCACCATGGCGGAGCCTTGCTAGGATCAGAGTAGAGGGCTTCTCCTAGGACAGTGGTTCCCAGCCTGGGGGTCGGACTTGGAGTTGCCACGAGCCAGTGAAGAAAAAGGCACAAACAGCTTGAGTCTGGAGGAGGAGAGGGAGGAATGGGGGTGGGGAAAGAGTGAGTTACAGCTCAATAGGTTGGAGGGGATGCCAGTCAGTGGCACCGGAGGCTGTGATTAGCTGAGTGTGCTTGTAGACTGAGGGAACATCTCTATGGCCCTTGCGGCAGTGGCCTGCCAAAGGGGGCTTGTGGCCTCTTCCAAGCAGGGAAAGGGGTCACCTCAATATGGAGAACTGTATTAAAGGGTTGCAGCATTAGGAAGGTTGGGAACCACTGTCCTGGGGGGGGGGGACCTCCTGAGCCCACAACCTTCCGGCCCGTCTGGGAGGTGCACGGCTCCAGCCCACCCGGCCGGGGGCTCTGCTGCCCAGTGCCAAGGGGAGCTGCTTGTGCCCGGCCATGCGGCACCCCAGCTGCCCTGCTCCTGGCACTGAGGCTCCCTCCGGCCGGTGACCCCCCCCCCTTCCAGGCTGCTCCTGCACGGCGTTCACCTCCAACTTCCTGTGTGCCGCCTGCGACCGGCGCTGGGAGGAGCACGAGACCTTCTTTGAATCCGAGGAGACTCGCCGCAAGGGTGGCCGGCCGTGCGGTAGGTGGCCAGCCAGAGGGGGGGCTCCTTCCACCCACAGCCTCCCCCCCCCCCCGCTGGCTGAATCACAAGACCAGAAGCCCTCTGATGGCCTGCCCACCTAGAGGGGGGGTAAGGGCAGATTGCTCCAGAGGCTGCTCTGCCCCCCCCCCCCACCCTGGGGGCTCCTGGATGAAGCCAGCTAGCCTGTCACCCCCTCCCTCTCCCCCTGGATTTCTGCCAAACACCCTCAGGGCCCATCCCATGCAGCACGCATTGCCATCCTCTAGCCCGGCGGTTGCACAGGCAGGCTCTTGACCGGCCTCTCCACAGTGCCCGAGTGGCAACTGTGCAGGCGGGAATCAGCCAAGCTGCCCTTTGCCCCGATGGGCACCTCCAAGGCCCACCTCTTGCTTCGGCCTGTTCAGAAACAGGATGCCAGCAGCACCTCTGAAGCCCCTGGGAACGCCCTCTGGTGCATCATGGGGACCCAGCTCACTGCATGCCCCCCCCTCTTTCTTTCTCTGGTCTGGGGTGTGTGTCTAGGGGGGGCACAACAACTCCCCAATGTTTAACTTTATAATTTGGCTCAGGAAAGAGGTGAATTGGGTGGCCCACGGGATAGCGGGGGGGGGGGCAGAGTAGAACGATGACTGGTGTGCAAAAAATAGATAAGGAGGCGTTTTCACCCCCTCCTCCTTGCCTTGCCCCACAACCCCAGGGCCCATTAGCTGCAGCTGAACTGTGAGAATTCAGTTCAGCCAGAAATGTGTCCTTTCCTCCACCACCCCCCACCCCGGAAGGCTCTGCTGCAACATTTCCTGAGGGCAGCCAACCTGGACAGGTTAAAGGGGCTTCACAAATGGAAGCACGTGAGGTTCACAGGCAGCTACTAGTCACAGTGCTGGGGCGGGGGGGGTATTTCAGAGGCACACCCATAGGCCAGCAGAGGCATCTTCTCCTTGGAGTGGCTTGGGAAGAGCTGGTGAGGACCGGCTGGCCAGTGGGTGTGACCCCAGGCCCTCTGGTCACCAGTGGGGCTCCCCAGCCCCCTAACCCCACTCCAGCTCTTCCCTCCCCCCCAGGGTATCCTCTCTCTCTCTCTCTCTCTCTCTCTCTCTCTCTCACACACACACACACACACACACACACACACACACACACACACGGTAGCCCTGGCCCACTCCTCCTGCTTCTCTCTCTCCCCCAGGAGAAGACTACCTGCCCTTTGCTGAGATGCCTGACCTGCGCAACACCGTGCTGACCGGGCACCCCCAGGACAACTTGACCCAGAGGGCACTGCAGGGCGGGGTCCCCCAAGCCCTGCCCGCCCCCTCCATCTCACCTGCTCTGCCTCTTCCCCCCTCAGGGCCCCGGAGGCTCCCCGAGAAAGACGACAAGAAGGCCTGAGGGTGGCCAGCTGAGGAGCTGCCCCTGTCGGAGGCTGAAGGCAATAAAGACCCCTGGCTCTTCTGCCGGCCCCTGTGTCCAACAGGCTGTGTGTGTGTGCTTGTGTATGTGTGTGTGTGTGTGTGTGTGTGTGTGTGTGTGTGTGTTTGTGTGTGTGTGTGGGTGCTCTTCCTCCATCTGCCCTGCCAGCCCCCCAAAGAAGTCCAGGGCAACCCTCCAACCCTCCCACTGGGGAAGTGACCACCCCTGGCCCATCCCAGCAGCACTCTGATCCAGTCCCCCCCCCACTTCCCCCAAGGCAAAGCCGGGGCAGCATCATTGGGAGCGGGCTAGCCTGGAGCTGGGGAGACCAACGCCCACAGGCTCTTCATAAGAAGCTAAGAAGAGCCCTGCTGGATCAGGCCAAGAAGGGCCCATCTAAGTCCAGCTTCCTGTATCTCACAGTGGCCCCACCAGATGCCTCTGGGAGCGCATGAGACTAGATACCTGTCTCCTGATACCACTCCCCTGCATCTGGCCCTTGAAGTACCCCGGTTTCTCCATCATGGCTTGTCACCTGGGAGGGACTTTTCCTCCAGGAATCTGTGTCCAATCCCCTTTGGAAGGCATCCAGGCCAGATGCCATCACCACATCCTGTGGCAGGGAGTTCCACAGACTAACAACACGCTGGGTGAAAAAAATATTTTCTTTTGTCTGTTCTCACTCTCCCAGCCCTCAGTTTGAGTGTATGTCCCCTAGTTCTGGTATTTTGTGAGAGGGATAAGAGCTTCCCTCTATCCACTTTACTCATGCCCTGCATTATTTTGTATGTCTCAATCATATCCTCCCTCAGGCGCCTTTTTTCCAGACTAAAGAGCCCCAAATGTTTTAGCCTTTCCTCGTAAGGGAGGGGGCCCAGCCCAGTATGCACCACATACACTAAAGAAGAGAGTGGGTGGCCATGGGGGCATTGGACTGAGATATGGGGAGAGGGGGGGGAGAGTGATCCTGGCCCAGCAGGCACCACCCTCCCTTGCATTCCTGTATAGAAATGACCAGAGTCTGCAGGGGCCCAGGAGTGGAAAAGCAAGGGGCTCATATGGACAGACCCCACAGCCAGCCCCCTCCATAAGAAGAGGCCAAAAATGTGGGTAGCTGGGACAGCCTGTAGCAAGAAATGGGGAGCAGGTATTTTGCAAAGCGAATGGCTCTTTATTGACCATTCAAGGCCAAATCACACCCCTTTTTTGCCATTTTGTCACAGGGCCCGACTGCAACCATTTCCTGCTCCTCCTGTGAGGCCCAAGGGAAAAAGGGACGCGGGGGGAGGGGGGGCTGGCAGATGGTACCCCACCTTCAGTAGCATCAGTGCCTGGGAAATTCCTGGGGTTTCAGCCCAGCCACCCTAGGTGCCAGGATGCCACTGTTTATCCGGCATCAGGGAGGGAAATATGAATCCTTTTAAAGGCCTGACTTGTTTATGATCAATCTTTTCATTATGTTTTACTCCATCCTACCTATATACAGTATATACACACACAGGGAATTCGGCTCCTCCCCGCCCCCATCCCCGCTCCAAGGAGCGGCACCTGCGATCCTCCGCCCACCAGGGGGCGCCCCCGCCGCCGAGCCGCCACGCTCCGCTCTGGCCGTTTCCGCGTCGGAGGCTCTGCCCGGCGCCCGGGTAGCGCAGGTTCGAGCCCTGGAGTCGGCCGCTTGCTCTGCGCGCCTCGAGGAAGGACCGACCGGGCGGCCAGGGAAACAGGGAGGCAGGGGAGGGTGGGGAAGCGTCCTTCCACTTCCCCCCCCGCCATGGCGGCCTTCCCGAGCCCCCTCTTTCCAGGCTGCTTCCGCACCGGCCCCCCGAGCTGCCGAGCCTCCCGCGGCACCCCGCTCTTGGCCGGCTGGGGCGAGCACGGGCGGGCGGGAGTCGCCCCCCGGGAGCGGAAGGACGCGCAGGCGGCGGAGGAAGAGGAGGTGAAGGGGGAGGGACTCTGCGGGGGTGTGTGTGTGTGTGGGGGGGTGTCGGAGTCCCCGTAGGGTCCCGAGGAACCAGCAGCCCCCGGGTCTGGAGCGCGGGAGGCTGGAGGTCATCCATCCCAGCCCCGTCCCCTTGCTCCCCGCGGGACGGGACCGGGGGTGGGGGTGGGGGTCTCCAGCCAGCCCGGCGTCCTCCTGGCCAGGCTTCCGGGGGTGGGGTGGGGGCGCGAGGGACCGCGTCCAGGGCCATCTGGGGGAGGGTCCCAGCCCGCCGACCCCCACGCACCCCTTATTAGGCCACCCGAGGCAGACCCTCCTCCCGCCCCCTCCTGGTGTCCTTGCCCAGAGAATGCCCCCATGGCCCTACAAGGGGCGGGGGGTGGGGGAGGGGTCCGGCTGGCTGAGCCCTCTTTTTGCCTCCACCCCCACCCCCACCCCACCCCCACCCCGCCCCCTCCCAGGCCAAGCTGGAGTTCCTGACGCAGCACAGGAAGGACGCCCGGGAGAGGTGGGGGCCCACCACGGCTGCCCCCCTGCCCTTGAACCAGCCCAGGACAGGTAAGAGCTTGGCCCCTGTTGGGCTGGATGGCCGGTGCCCCTGGCTGCGGGGGGGGGCTCCCTCGGATGGCACTGACCACTGCCCCCCTCCCCTCCCCTCCCCTCCCCAGGCTGCAGAGTCCCTCCGGTGACCCCTGAGGATGTGGTGTACATAGGGCAGATGCAGCGGGCGGCCGAAGAGACCAACACGGGGGCACGGAATGCCCTGCGCTTTACAGACCAGGTACCTGGGGAGGAGAGGGAGGGGAGGGGGGGCCCAGCTGGCCGTGGCCGTGGCCCACCCAGTAGCCAGCCTCCTCCTCCTCCTCCTCCTCCTCCTCTCTCTCTCTCTGCTCTGCTCCTCCAGATGGGCACCTTCTTCCTAGACCACCCGGAAGTGGCCTTTGGTGGGACCGGCCGCCTGTTGCACCCCCACTTCAACCTGGGGAAGGCCCGCATCCCGGTGAGTCTGGCTCTGGGCGGCAGGCGGGGGCTGCCCTGTTTTGGGGGGGGGTGCTGCCTGCAGTGCATGGTGCTGTGGTGAGAGCCCCTTGGCCCTTTGGGGCTTGTGGCCGGGGCAGGCAGTTCTTGCTGCAGAAGCCGCCTTCCTCTCCTGCAGCTGGGGGGGGGGGCTGGCCCTGCCTCTGGGGCTCAGCAGGGGGCTCCACCCGCTCCTGCCCCACCCCACCCCCTTGCCCCCAGAGCCTGGTGTGATGTGCCCAGGCCAAGGGGCAGGGCCACCAGCATAAGATTTCCCTCTCTCCCTGGAGCGCTGGCCCCCTCCCTACTCAGCGGAATGAAGGGGCCCTTCCCTGCCTGCAGGGTGCCAGGAGCTGGGGGGTGGGTGCTCCCAGGAGGCTCAGGGCTGCTCCCTGCCCACACCCACCACACCCCTTCTGACCCTGCCCCGTGGCCCCCTCCCCCGCAGAGGACTGCACAGGACACCGTCTGCAGCGTGACCCGCATCCTGAAGGACCTGGAAGTACAGGGCCTTTCCAGACGGTGAGCCTCCAGCCCACTCCCCCCCCCACACACACCTCTGACCCCAAAGCAACCCCTGGTGCCTCAGCCTGGCCCCTGGTGTTGCTGGCCTCTCGGTCGTGCCCCTCTGCTGTCTCCTGGATTCAAGGAACTAATTCCTGAGGGATTCTGCACGTGAGCAGAGGAGGTCTCTTCTTACCCCACCCTCTGTTGGCAGGGCCTTGGCATCGGCCACAGTCTGAGAGGGTGCAGGCCAAGGAGGCTGCCACCTCTGGCCCAGCCCAGCCCAGCCCAGCCCAGATAGTTGCTCACCGGCAGCAGGGTTTGTGTGTGCATCGGGGTTTTGGGAAATCCCTCCGGTTCCTCCTGAGCCCAGGCTGAGGCTGAGGCTAGAGTTCGGACAGGAAGGTCCGTGCCCGCTGTGCCTCCTGCAGGAGCAGATGGGGGAGGGGAGGGGAGGGGGGAGGGGAGGGGTGCTCAGCCAGACCTGTGCACCAACCCCGGCTACAGGCCTCATAATTGGCTCCGCCTTTTCCTGATGATATGTGAGGCCAGGCGGGAGCTGCTTTGGGGGAAGGGGGAAAAGAATTGTGAGGTCCACTCTATGTTCGGAGCCAGGTGGCCTGTTAGAAAGGGGGCCTTCCTGGGATCTGCCCCATGGGAGGCGGCTGGGCAGCAGGGGCAGCAGGAGCTGGGTGGGGTGGGAATGGTCATGCCTCCTTTGGCCTGGGGTGGGTTGATGGCTTCTGTCTCTCCCCCCCCCCGGCGCACATTTTTTTCTCCCAATCTACCAGGTGTCCTGAAGTCTGTACTAAGCAGCACCTGCGGACTGTCACCCACCTCTATCGGGACTGGCTGTTTGAGCTGCCGCTGGAGTCGATGGCGCCGCAGGTGCACGAGGACCTGGCTCAGCGGTGGAGGTGCCTGGCCTTTGATGACACCCCCACTGGGGGGGCCCTGGCGTGGTTGCCTGATGGTGCCGCCTCGGAGCCCACACGTGGAGGGTGCCTGGTGTACCCGGCTGGAGAGGCCATGGACCAGCTCTGTATCCTCTGTGTGACAGGATCCGGCCAATCCAAAGAGGCTTGGTTGGGGGTGGGGAGGGGGGGAGGTTGCCTGCCTGGGGCCTGCTAGTTTTCCTGTGTCTCCCTGCATGAGTCCCTCCTTCCCTCCCTCCCCTCGTCTGCCTCCTCCTTCCCCCCCTCGGCTGCCTCCTGTCCTGTCCCCCCCTTCCTTCCTTAACTGGTCCTTCAGACTTCCAGGATGTGGCGCTCGTGCCTTCCACTCTCAGCGGCTCCCTGAAACCTCGAATCCGGTGCCCCCCTGCCCAGTTTGAGCTCAGCGAAAGCGTCCGGCAGGTGGCTGCAGCCCGAGTGGACGGCAGGGGTGAGGGGAACGCTCCCCAGCAGTCACCCTTTCCCTCCTCCCTCTTGGCTGGATGGGGTCCGTCCTAAATGGGGCCTCTCTGTCCTGCCTCCCAAATGCAGACTTCATTGGGATCCGCTCAGACCATCACTGCGCCATGTGGAGGATGCGGCCCGGGGGCGCCCCAGATCCGCTCCAGGTAGTTCGCACCAGCGACCCTTGCTGTTCTGTTACAATCAGGTAAGAACATTGGCCCCCATCACTCCAGAAGATCTTTGTGGCAGCACACATGCACACACGCATACACACACACAGGGGGGGGGGGTCTCAGTGCCGCAGCCAGCCAGAATATCTCATGACAGGCTGGAGATTCCCACAGACCTCAGTCAGCTCTGGGTCTGTCCCACCGTGTGCCTGAGCAGGGGGTGGGGGGGGGAATGGTCCGTCCAGCTCCCTGCCTGCCCGCCCAGGAGAAGGGCGCATCCCCTCTCTGGGCACTCACTTAATGACACCTTTGCAGTGCTCCACTGGTGCCCAGATGGCACACCTGCCCTTGAGGCCATTCTGGGGCTCTCCTGGTTCCAGGACCCCCATCGTCCCCTGGAGTCCATGTGCCACTGCTGTTGCGGGCAGTAGCCTCCTCCTGTGGCAGACGCCCAGGAAGACCTGGATTTCTACCCTGGGCACCCAACGAGGAGACCAGGGGCTGAACCCAGGGGTCATGCTGCTTCCTCCTGGATTGCCTGGTGTGGGGGAGGGGCTCTTCTAGGGGGAAGGTGAGGGGAGAGGGCCTCTGGCCCAAGGGGGCTCTCCTGGGGGGTGTCCAACTTTTCCCCAGCGGTGTCCATGAGGTGCGGCCAAGCGACAGTTGGCAAAAAGGACCTTCTCCAGGGAGGAGTGCAGATGGCCAGGGAGGCAGAAGAAAAGAGCCCACAGCCCGGGTTCAAGAGCTCTGGAGGCCCCCTTTTTCTTAACTGGGAAGCCAGGAAGGAGGTGGCTCGTCCCTACAGCCCCCGATCCTATAGAACCCACTGGAATTCCCCCGGGGGTTAGTGTGACCTGCCGGAGGGGAGACTCACACAGGCCAGCGGCCAGGGGTTCAAGCCATGGTGTGCAGTGCTGTCTTCTGACCAACCCCCTGCAGCCCAACCCAACCCACTCCTTGCCCCACAGAAGCAAGAATGAGTCACTCTTCTACCTCTGTCCGACACAGCCCCCACCTGCCAGGCGAGCTCTCCTTTTGCACCCACCGGGGAGCCGTGTACCTGTGGAATGTGGAGGCAAGGTGAGCTTTTGTGTGTGTGTGTGGGGGGGGTGAGTGGCTGCTCAGGTTGTCTCCCTTTGAGGGTGGGAAGGAGGCCCCTGTGAGGCAGCTCTGGGGGAGGGAGGCCTGGACTCCAGGGGGGCCTCTTGTGACTACCGGGGGCTTCAAGGCTGGAAGAGGCAGAGCTAAGGGGGGGCGAGGGTAGCTGCCACTGCTGTGGATCTGTGGCGGAGCTGGGGAAGGGGCCCCCTCCTGTAAGTGAAGCGAACCTTGTGCATGGAAAACCTGGGGGGGGCTCCTTCCGAGAACCAGGCCAGGAGAGCAAAGGAAAGCCCCTCCTAAGGGAAGCCCTTTCCCCCCACCCCAACCCTCTGCCCGGGGGCACTTCTTGGGCGCATCGTGGGCCTGCGTATGGCGGTTGTTAGAAGGCCAGACGTGCTTCGCCTCCAGCTCTCCCCCTTCTGTGAAAGCTCCCTGGAACCAGCAGGGCAGGCGGGTGGGCTGGTCTCTCCCAAGCCCTGGGTTTTGGCCCCTTGCCAGAGCTGCCTGCCAGCCCGAGGTGGGACCCCCAGCGGGCCCTTGCCTTGGGGCTCACCTGGACCCCCTTTCTCGCTAGGCCTCGGCTCCTGCACCAGGAGCGGGAGACCATGTTCTTCCGCGACCCCTCGCCCTGGCGCTGGAGCGAGTTTACCGCCCACCCTTGTGTGCTGACCTTTGCTGACCACACAGGCCTGGTGGGGGTTGACCAGAGGGTAAGTCTCTTGCCAGGGATGGGGAGGGGGGGGCTGTGGAGGGAGGGGCAGGAACGCCTGCTGCTTGGATAGCTCTGCTCTGGCCTTGGCGAAGGGGTTGGGTGTGCTACCTTGGAGGTCTCTGATTCAAGAGCACAGGAACGAAGCCCCGGGGGGTGGGGTCCCAAGGGCAGACGGAGGGTAGGGTGGGGTGGGGGGGCTGCTCTCTTCTTGCTCAGAGTCTCTTGCTGGTTCCAGGCCCCCTCTGGCTCCCGCTGCGAGCTTTTCAAGGTGGGAGCAGAAGCCGAGTGCCAGCGCGGGGAGCGCCTGGTGCTCACCAAGTCCCTGGGCCAGGCTCAGCCCTACCACCAGCTGGTGGCGACCCAGGTGAGTCGAGAGAGCCTCTCCCTCCCTGCTGGGGGCTCCTCTTGCCCTGAGAGATGCCTCTGCTTCTCCCCCCCCAAGCCTTCCCTCGCCCCCCCCCCCTTGTTAGGTGTGCCCAGCCCTATAGAGCATCCCCCCCACCGCATGCACTGCCCAGGCCCTGCTGCCTTCCTGGAGGGACCCACTCGCCTGCGATCCAGTCCCTGCAACCCTGGAGCCTCTTCTAGCCCTGCGTCAGGAAACTGGCAGCTTCCCGAAAACCTCCCTCTTCTCCTCCAGACCTTTGGAGGTTTTGTCAGCTTTATGTTGCATGCAGGGTCGTGGGTGGCAGTGGCAGGCTTGGGAGACGGGCGTGGCTTCCTGGGCGAGGTTGCCCCGATGCCTGCTGGGCCCAGGTTTCCCCTCTGGGATCCGTGGCAGGGGACGATCCTTCTCCCCTCCCTGTTATGGTGTGGGTGTTTCAGGGTGGTCCCATTTTGCAGCTTTAAGGGGCCACTTCAGAATGGGTTGGGGGGGTCTTGCCATGACCCCGCCTGGGGGGGGGCAGTGCACTCGGAATGCTCTCTCTCTCTCCCCCCTTTAGTTCTCAGTGTACCTGCTGGACGAGCGCTTTCCCCTGGTGCCCCTTCTCCGCTGGGAACACATGATGACTCGGCCCCCCATCTATGCCCACCTCACGCCCGCTCGCCTTGCAGAGCGCACCCACAAGCTGCTCTTGGGCACCCACCATTCCCAGGAGCTGCTGCTGCTACAGTACAAAGGTATGGGGGGGCAGGCAGGGGGTGCCAAGGGTGGGAACAGTGCACGGGGGTGGGCAGGCCACCCCTGGCCTGGCCTGGGTTTGCTGCGTGGGGAGAAAAACCTCCCTCGCCCCCCCCCTTCCCCCTGGCAAGGGCTACCGTGGCCATCTGGTTTTCCATCCGCTCTCTTTCTGCAGGAGGACTCGGCGCCCCGTGCCAGCTCCTGGGCCCCCCACAGAAGGTGCCTTCCATCCAGGAATGCCTACCCCACTTCCCAGTGCAAGTGCCTGTCAAGGAGAATGCCCTGCGCCAGCGCCTCACTGCACCCATGGCAGGTACGGGGCAGAGAGAAGAGGAGCCAGACCCCCCCCCACGCACACACACACTCGGCGAGGGAGGGGAGAAGACAGGCCCCGCTGCTTCTAGGGCTGCCCCTACGGCCCAGACCCTGGACTCCAAGGAGCCGGGCACTTGCCCCTCCTCTTTCCCTAGTGCATGCTATCCACCCATGCCCCCTCAGCTCTGAATCAGGCAGGCACTGCTGGGGGGGGTCTGGGGGGGAACCAGAGAGGAAGCTGGTAGAGCAGAGGCCTGGAAGGGTGGGTGGGCGCCACTTCCCGTTCCTTCATCCTTTCCCCTGCTCCCAGCCCCCTGGGTGGGCCATGGCCGTCTCTGCCTCTGGCCCAGAAGCCATGCCTGGAGGCAAGCCCCCACCCCCACCCCACAAGGGCAGCTTGCCGACCCTATCCCCCCCCAAGGATCCAGGGCGGAGGGGTGCCCTTGGCTCTCGCTCCTGGACCTGCTTCTGCACTGCCTCCTGGGTATGTTTTTTGGTGCTGGAAATGCTTCTCTGCAGCCCAGGTTGCCTTCACTGGACCCTTTTAGAAGATTTTTACAAACAAAGCCCATGCAACCAGCTCTGCCCCCTGTTCTTTTTGGGTTTTTTCCTGCCTCACCCCCCCCTGCCCTCCCTCCCCCCTCTCTGTACCCTTCCAGGCATTGCAGGGGCCCTTGGCCAGGAGGGCCAGCACGAGTCTCTCCTGATCTTCCAGCTCTCGGAGGCTGGCGATGTCTTCTACCAGCCGTGGGTCCACCAGCGTCCGGAGGCACGCCAGGGCGAGCGGCAGGCCAGGCCCAGAGGCCCCCTGGACCCGGGCCCTCCCTCCAGTGGCAACGAGGCCCCAGCAGGCCCTGAGGCAGCTGGGGGCTGCGGGGAGGCTCCCCCTCCGCCCTCGGAGCCTCCCTGTGCTCCTGCCGCCTCCTCCTCCCCCCACTACAGGCGCTGGCTCAGGGACTTCTCTTTCTGCTGGATGGAGCTGCCGCCGGAGGCCCAGGGCCGGGCGCCGCCCTCAGCCACGCTGGGCCAGGACTCACTCTTTAGCCGACAAGACCTGCAGGAGGAGGCTGGGAGCACCCCGCTCTACGTGGGGGCCCGCCGGTGCCTGCGCCGGGCCATGCAGGAACAGCTGCCGCTATGCCCCTTGGACGGGCAGGGCCCGAGGGTCCCCTTGCCGCCCCCGGCACCCCCGGCCCAGGAGGACGAGCTGGGCGAGCGGCTGGAGCGCTCCTGGGCTGGGGGCGGCTGGGGAGCCTGGTGGCAGGAGAAGCTGGGGCTGAGTAGCGCAGCGGCGGCAGGCCTTGCGAGAGCGGCGGCGGCGCCTGAAGAGGGCCCGGGGCCCCTCCAGCCTCTCGGGCAGCTTCACCTCCTCCACCAGCTACCAGTCGGACCTCAGCGAACCCTCCTCGTGGTGGCCCAGCGGCAGCAGTGGGGGGGCTTCTGCAGGGGACGAGGAGGCCCCCCCACCGGAGCTGGGTCCCCCAGCCTCTTCGCAAGAGCTGGAGCCGGCCTCTTCCCAGGACCCTTTGGACGGGCTCTCCTCCCAGACGCTCCAGGCCCGGGGGATCCCCCGGGAGCGCCGCCGGACCCTCCGGAACTACCTGGCCATTTGGGACGAGCCCCCGGAGCCCCCCGAGGACCTGCCGGCCAGCCAGGTCTCCTCCCTGGGGGGCAGCAGCCAACGCTACGCCTCTTCCTCCCAGGGCTCCCAGCCACCCCCTCGGAAGAGGGCCCGCATGGGCTTCTGACCACGACGCTGCCCCCAAGGTTGCCATGATCGGGCTTGGCCTGCCTCCTCCACGGCTCCCATTGGCACTCCCATTGGCCTTTCCTGTCTCTCCCTGCCCTG